>CATIWR010103904.1:0-25928 GCA_949677035.1 Omphalea diandra | reverse complement strand
AATATGGTGATAATCAGTCAAAATGAAGGGGCAATATCTCAACAACCATACAAAATTTGGTAACAATATTTTATAGTCATGTAGATAATTTATAAATATACAACTTTCAAGTTTAACACATCACCAAATTCCTAATATATGGCTATCAAATTCTTGGAAAATAGAATTAAAAGATAGGGAAGGTTTCATCCGGGTACAGGGTCAGTCACAATCAATGAGCCATATCTCTTTCCACACAAAAAATCAATCCAAACTGATTTAAAAGTATTTATAGGGGATATAACTCTAAAATTTCATGTTTTACACTTTTTCAAAATCAAAACATAAGACCATCAGAATATAAGAAAACAGAAAGACTAAGGTGATTTTGGTTGGTTGTGAACCAGCCCTAATGAAGGGGCCATAACTCCTCACACACACCAAATCAAGCAAAAATGTCCCATATTCATTTAGATAAGGCATCAAACTACAACTTTCATATTTTTTGCTTTCTCTAATTCCTTTTCTAGGGTTATGAAATCATGGATAAAAATTCTACTCTAACAATAAAATCAACACAACCAGCCCTTGTTTGTTTGAATTTCAATTTCCATCCAAGAGTTCTACATTAAATACTCTATAATTCTCACTAACCATGCATGATTAACATGTCATGAGGGGTTAATTTCATTTGAGAAGAAGATAAACTAACTTACCTATTGTCCAAAACCAGAAAACCTTAGGCTTCCTCTATAGGCAGCTCACTCTTTTCCCTCTCCTTATTATTATTATTATTCTTCTTCTTCTTCTTCTTCTTCTTCTTCTTTCCTTTCTTTCTTCCTTAGCTCCCTCTTTCTTCTTTTATACCTCACGTCTAAGCTCTATATTCTGATCCTAAAGGGTCAAAAATTCAACTTGTAAACCTATTGTAACAAGACAAAATCATGGTGTTGCATTTCTATTGGTTGGAAGTTCATTTTCCTCTTTTTGTCCTTTTTCTTCACTCCTGAAGCACCTTCATCCATCTCCTAATTTCTAGATGGTCCTTATACTTAAAAATAAGCTCTATAACACCATTATTTATGATACTATAATATGCACACAACATAAAACAATTTTCCATGTAACTATACAAACATTACATATATGTTCAAGTGTCCTCAATGCAATGGTGTATGTGTCATCGCCATGCTTATCCAATTCATGTATCTAAATGATCATTTATCCAATGCATATGTTCATGTAGGATTTCACATCATTTATACAATGAATATGTTCATGTGATAATGTCAATGAATGTGGATAGGGATGTTACATTCTCATTAGGAAACCAGGTGGGTTTTTATTGGTAGCGTTGAATGGAGGGTTAAGCTGTGAGGAGGTGTTTGACTAAGAAAAACTAGGATAGTTCCTTCATTTTTGGTTAAAGGTATTTGACATAGGTCCATTATGTTGGTTGTAACTATCTTGAAGAAAGTTAACTTGCTCTTCAAACTGGCTTTGCATTCATGGTATAAATAAGGTCTGCCACACAATTCACATAAGACATTTGAACTCTCAACTACATTGATTTGTGACTTTGTGATCAACTTTGTTAAGGCATCCACTTTTGCAATCAACATGTAAATACTATCCAACTCAATCACTCCTTTTTCTTTAGCCACTATTGTTTCTTCACCTACATATCCTTGTTAGGCAAGGTCTTCTAGTAATTATATCACTTCGATTGCTATTATTGTCATCCATTTCCCACTAGCACCCACATTCACAATGCTCTTATCTTCATTAGTCAATCCATTATAGAAAATTTAGGGAATCATCCATTCCAGCAAACCATGATGAGGACATTATCCTTGAAGCTCCTTGAATCTTTACCATGAAGCAAAAAGTGTCTCACCCTTTGCATGTTTGAATGTAGAGATCTCATTGCAGAGTTTTGTTGTCTTTTGTGGTGGAAATACTTGTGAAGGAATGTTTGCTTTAATTGATCGCATGTAGTGATAGAGTTTTAGGGTAGAACAACAAGCCTTAATTGTACTTTCTCCTTCATTCAGAATGGAAATAGTTGTAATCTTATTGCATCATTAGATACATCATTTATCTTAAAGGTTGCACAAACATTGAGGAAAATGAGAATATGAGCATATGTATCCTCTCCCATCAATCCTACAAATTGATTGTTTTGCACCATTAGTATCACACTTGGCTTAATTTCAAAGATGTTGTTGGCAATGATAGGAGCAACAATTCCTCTGAAATTCTTTATTATATTAGGCATAGTGAAATTGCCTAAGACTCTTCTATTTCCGATTCAATACTATCAATACTTTGAGAACTATGCATGGAATCAATAAAAGTACAGAAATATAGAAAAAATAAAAACAATAAAACTAAAATTCCTCAATCAACCTTTCATTAATCTAATCTAATATTAATTCAAATTAAACTTTAGCTTTCTCGGTAACGACGCTAAAACCCTTTATTGTTTGCATGTTTCTTAATATATATATATATATATATATATATATATCCCTTCTTAAAATAGTGTAAATGGGTCAGTTCATAGGGAAGCAAAGTGAATCAATTATTAGATATTCTAGATGTCTAAGATAACCAACTAAATCAAAGAATAGGGCAAACTAAATTAATAAAGCAAGTAAAACTAAACTAATCTAACAATAGAAATCAAATATATATATATACAAATCAAACTAGACAACACATATTCAAATGAAACAACCAATGATCATGAAATGTTGAATTGATTGGAGGATCAACCTAATGTCTTTAAGTGCTTATCTCTAAGTCAACCAAAGATGTCTATGAATAGAACTATACTCACTTTTACTTTTCGTATAATTTGTAAATATAGAAGTTATGCTCTATGCAAATCCTTTAAACCCCTTAGAGTAGATTTCCTCATTTGAGTCCAATCCTTTAACCTAAGTGAATCTAATTAGTTTTCCATCAAAAAGCTAACTCTCGTTATGAATCCTTGACGAACACATCATATATGGTTATCAATTATATACAACAACAATAATTCACAATCAAACTTAAATTCAAATTCATTCTATCAAACTCAAATTCAAATTCATTCATAGAAAAGAAAAATAATCAATTCATTGGTATATAGAATAGTGCAATCTAGTATATATAACTTAGCCCAAATACATGATTAAATCGAGAAGGTAAATAAAAGTATAAGAAAACATAAAGAGAGAAAAGAAGAGAAGAATGAGATGAAGATTAATAAAGTCTTCACTCCTTTGAACGGTTGGACTTTTGTTATAACTCTAAAGGAAAGTAACTCCAACTTGGAAAAATGCCTCTTTTCACAAATAACTAACTCTCTTTCTAACACTTTTTGATTTTTCTTAAATGCTTTATGAATGATTTATGATGTCTAAATGTAGGCTAAATCCATATATTTATCAGCCTTGAAGTGCCCCAAGTCATGCCGATTTTGAAAAAATGCCCTTACAAAAGGGTGTGATGAAGGGATGTTGTAACTACTCGACACAATGGTGTGAGTCGACACAGATACTTTCTGTATGGTTACTATGACTACTTGGCACAGCACGTCATTACTGGTGATCGACCAACTTCTTCCTTTCTCACTCGATTTACTTTGTTCCTTCTTCTAAGCCCTATAATGCACTTGTATGCAAAATTTAAGCTCGAAAAGGCCTACAAAACATAAAACTTACATAAGAACTATCAAAGTAAAGCTAGGCTTAAAATCATGGACAATATTGATAAAAAAACATACTAATAACAAAAGAAACATATACATAAAATCTTTGGAATACTATACTAATTTACACCATATTAAGAAGATCCAATAGTCATTGAAGGAGTTGGTGAATCAAAAATTGAGAAAGTCAAAAGAGGAGCATCTAGAAAAATCCATCTCTAATAGCTAGTACCAATGAGCATTTCAGCAAAAACAATAGTTGTTGAAGTTGTGTTATCACCGAACAAGTGTTTAGACTATCCTATAAGCATTGAGTGATACTTTATGGCATGGAGTGACATCCTTTTTTTTAATGGTGAGTTTCGTGTCTCTTCGTACAAAAGGACTCTCCCACAATAGAATTTAGAAGAAGAAAAAGAGAAAAATGGTCAAAGTGAGTATATTCTATTATGAAAGCAATCTTTAATAAAGGAGTGAAAAAAAAGTGAGATCTAGCTTCAATGGAAGATCATTGTCAAAAGCTTGCAAAAGTCATCTTCAAATAGAGTTGAAGAATAAGCTTTATGACATATCTCAAAACTCTCCAACAAGACAAGCAATTCTTGTAAGTGTATTCTTTATTGTTTGTTGATTGAGTGAGAGAACTTTTTCTCATCTTTAAGTTGTAAATTCTTTAGAGAAACGTTTTAGTTTAAGAGATCTTAGAAAACCCAAACCATTTTTGTGAAAGGTTTAATGTAGTATCTGTAAGGTACTTTAGAAAATGATTTTAGTAGCACTTGAAAGTCTACTTGTAATGGCTTAGTAGTGCCTAGAAACTACTAGTGTAAAGGTGACTGATAGTACCTAGAAGCTATCTAGATAATGAAAGGCTCTAGTGGAAGACTAGAGGAGAGGATGTCGGTAAGATTGTGTTGAACTCTATAAATTGATTGTTTCAATTTCTCATTACTTTTGCACATAATTTGAATCATTTTTACTTGTCATTGCCTTATTTAACCCCCATTCTAAGGCACTAAGGGACAATAATTGGTATCAGAGCTTGTCTCTCTCTATTAAAGATTAAGTGCTCAAAGTAAAGATCATGACAAGTCATGAGGAATCACAATCAATCCACAAGCCACCATTCTTTAAAGGAGACGACTATGGGTATTAGAAAAACCATATGGAAATCTTTCCAGATTGTGAAACCATAGATCTATGGGACACTATTAAAGAAGGAAGATAAGTTCCAACTAAATTGTTTAGAGATGTTCTTATTCCCAAGCCTAATAGTGAATGGATAACTAAAGAAAAAAAGACAAATCTGAAAAATAGACGAACCATTCACGTTCTCTTTTGTGTTATCCATAAATCTCGATATACAAAATAACAAATGTGCACATTAGCAAAAGAAATATGGGACACTTGTAGAGTCAACATGAAGGCACCAGTGAACTTAAAAAGAAAAAGTTACAAATGCATACTTACATGCATGAAGCTTTTGTATACTAGCATCGTGAATCCATCGCTGAGTTGTATAATAGGTTCATTGACATTGTGGAAACTCTCAAAACTTTTTGGAAGTCCTACTCCAACAAACATATGGTTGCAAAATCCTTAGAACTCTTGCCATATTTTTTTTGTCTTTTTATAAACATGGTTTGGTCATCTATGTAATAGGATACCATTACACATTGTTAAGGAACTTCAAAGATTATCTCCATTACTTTGCAGTCCATTGTTCACATGATTTTTGAGCCTACTATTTGATTTATTTGTGGACTGTATAACATTATCACTAGTTATATAGCAAATAAGTCTGAAAACTATCTCTACAATATTACTGCTATCTTGGATGAAAATATAACAGATCATTTTGCCTTGTTAGTGATCCAGGCAAAGATTAATCATGACCTCTAAAATGCTCTTAGTTCTTAGAATGATTCAGTTAGAGAAAAACCAATTTAGTGGATCCATTCCAATGTCATTATCTAATGCCACCGAGCTTGAATACATTTATTTCAATAACAATAATTTCACTAGATAACTAGAAGTTCATTTTGGAGGCCTAGTTGGACTTGTTCAATTATAATTGGGTGTTAATAGTCTTGGAAGAAAGGGAGATGATAACGATATAAGTTTTATCACTTCTTTACTAAATTATACAACTTGGAATTGCTGGAGATAGCTTTTAATCAGCTTAAGGGAGTGTTGCCCACTTCAGTAATCAATATATCTTCACCACTTAAATGGTTATTAATTAGGTTCAATCAAATATATGGAACACTCCCTTCATGGTTATCATCAGTTATTAGCTTATAG
Organism: Omphalea diandra; assembly: GCA_949677035.1. Taxonomy (NCBI): domain Eukaryota; kingdom Viridiplantae; phylum Streptophyta; class Magnoliopsida; order Malpighiales; family Euphorbiaceae; genus Omphalea; species Omphalea diandra. Next base: position 19,948 of record CATIWR010103904.1, on the reverse strand, counting down.
GAAATCAATGTACAATATAAAAAAATTAGAGGCTCTATTCAAAAGGAAATAGGGAAGCTTTCAAAATTGCAAAGTTTGTTGCTTGAAAATAATAGACTGTCAGGACCTATTCCTTCAACCATAGGAAACTTATCGTCATTGTATAGACTTCAACTAAACCATAACAATTTGCAAGGTACAATTCCTTCTAGCCTAGGAAATTTCCATAATTTAGTTTTACTCCATGTTTCTTAAAATAACCTTAGTGGCTTCATACCTAAATAACTCTTTTCCACCCACTCTAAGTTACTTGTTATAAATCTATCTCAAAAACATTTGTTTAGATCATTCCCTTCAAAAATTGGGAATTTGCTCAATTTGAATGGATTTTATTTCTCGCGAAATAAGTTGTCTAGTCAAATTCCAAATGACCTTAGTAGGTGTAGTAACCTTGAGATCTTTGACCTGTCTTATAACAACTTTCAAGGTACTATACCTCTATCATTAGCTTCTTTAAGAGATCTTTGACGATTTAATATCTCAACAAATGAATTTTTTGGTGAAATTCCAGAATATTTAGAGAAATTTGTATTTGAGAATTTAGACTTGTCGTTTAACAATTTTGAAGGTGAGGTTTCCACTGAAGGTGTTTTTGCAAATGTAATTGCATTATTAGTCAAAGGAAATAATAAACTTTATGGAGTCATATAGGAATTGCAACTGCCAAGGTGCATTATAAAAGTATCAAAGAAGAGCATATTGGTTCGTGTTAAAATATTTGCAATCATAATATCATGTGTTCTTGGTGTCATCTTATTCTCAAGCTACTTGTTTTTGAAACAAAGAAAAAAGAACAGTGATCAACTTAATTTCTCATTACTAATGAACCCATCTTAGGAATTTTCATATCAAAGGATTCTTCAAGCAACTAATGGGTTTTTTATAGAGAATTTGGTAGGTGTTGGAATTTTTGGATTTGTCCACAAAGGCATTGTTGATGCAGGTGAAACAATTATTGCCATAAAAGCACTCAATCTTCAAATACATAGAGCTTTAAAGAGTTTTAAAGTTGAGTGTAAAGCAATGACAAACATTTGTCACCGTAATGTTGTGAAGATTATAACTTCTTGCTCAAGCATTGATTTCCAAGGAAATGAATTTAAGGCTCTTATCTAAGAGTTCATGCGAAATGGAAACTTAGATAGTTGGTTGTATCCAAATTCTGAATTGGAATAAGGAAGACTAAACTTTTTCCAAAGAATAAACATTGTTATTAATGTTTGGAATGCCATAGATTATCTTTATAATAAATGTGAAAAGCCAATCATTCATTGTGATCAAAAGCCAAGCAATCTTCTTCTTGGCAATGACATGGTTGCTCATGTTGGAGATTTTGGGCATGCAAAATTCCTAAATCCTCTTATAAATTCAACAAATAGTAGTTTAGCTATGGTAAGAGGAATAGTTGGCCACACAAGTCTTAGTTATTTCTCTTTCCAACTAATCAAATACATGAATTAATACTTAAGACTTTCTATTTATTAGCATAATTTATCTATTTTCTTATTTGTTAATGTAGAGTATGGTCTAGGAAATGAGATGATGCATTCGGCCAAGTTAAGTCCAATAAGAATCCATTACAACTTCAAGGACCAATTATAAGGGGAAAGCTAAAGAAGTTTAAAGATGCACTTGGAGCTTTTATATAAGGAAATATATGGAAAGAATTGGCCCAAATAGACTAAGAATCGCATGAAGCCTAAATGTATGAGGATGGGAGATTGGACTCTTCAAGTGGAGTGTATTTAATCCAATAGAGCCCAACTGACGAAGAGGACCAAAGCCCAACACCATTATGCCATAGCATGGATATGAGCCCAAAATGTGAAGACAAGTCCAAATGTTAAAGATCTATGCCATATTTGCTTAATTGGCATTGTCTTCTTATTGCCATAAGGAATTCTACTCATTAGCTGAATCTCATGTTACTTTTAGTTAGAATTCTGTAATTAGTTATTTATTGGTGTAAGGAACCTTGAAATAAGGTACTTTAATACTAAAAATTAGCTAGGCCAAATCATAGCAACTAATAGGATTACTTAGGCCATAGTAAGGCAACTTATAGGATTATTTGCTTTTAGTCTTTATATGAGAGTGAGATTAGTTCTCCTAATAGGTTTAGGAGCTGTAAATTCAGCCATAACATGTAAGGTTGAATTAGATATTTTTAGGGTTTTCTTAACATTTGTGAAAGGTCTTTAAGCCCCCTATTTGGTTATTAATAAAAAAAAAACAAATAATTTTTGCTTAAACTTTATAAGGTTGATTCTCTTCTTGAGTTCTTGAGTCGACTTGGTGAGATTATTGAGTGAGCTTAATAATTTCACAAAATTAGTTTAATCTAGGTCTTGAATTACTTAGCTAATTTAGGATTGAGATTAATACAACTTAAATCATATACTCCAAGTTGCTAGAAATAAGTTTTATATAGGTCTAGTTTGTTGGACTATGGTAGTTAACCCAAGTCTTGGACCTCTTTTGATCTTGACAAAGGAGATTGATTATGTCTAATATTTCAAATTAGTGTTATTTTGCAGCCTTTAGTTTTTAACTAAAATTGGAAGTAGGATGAAGCTCAAAAATTCCTCAAGTATGAAAAATGACTTCTAAATCGCGACCGTTATTTTGTATTCGCCACTGCAATATGTGAAGAAGCATTGCTAGAAAGCAGATAGGAGAAATCGCAGAGCCATTCTCTGTCGCCATTCACCCAAATGAAAGAGTCCAAAATTGACAGACGAAATTGCGGTGTGTGTCACGCCCTAGTTGTGACTGCGAATTATGAAGTGACTCAAAAGGGAAGCAAGTCCACAGTCACAGCATGACACGCATTTTAGCAAACCGTTGGAAGTCAAATTTTGTGAAGGCATCTTGTTAGTAGTGACAACGAATTGTGAAGAAGAAGATTACCATTTTTGGCAGACGAATTTGCATCCTTTATTACGTCCTATATAAGAAAGCTCGCGACCACGACTTCTAAAAGTAGGTAAAAGAGCAACAGCTATATTTTCATAGTGAACTAATCAGAAGCTGCCACGTGGACTAGCCGTTAAACACAAACGGATTTTCCTTCAGAAATTTGGATTTCGCGACCGCTAATGAGTAGTAGCGACCGCAAATTGAGACTGTCAAGCATTTAATGCAAAATATGTCAACCATGTCTCAAAGATTTGATGAGCTATGATCTGCAACGTCTCTTTAGTGAAGTTTGGGTATAAATACTCCACCAAACAACCATGTATAAGGTTGCTAAGAAATTTATTACATGTAATTAAAGCTCTCAATTTTTGCTACTCATTTTCTTCAATTTTCTTTATGAAATTGTAAGTGTTAGGTGTGAGCATTAAACACCAAGTTATAAGGTTATAGTGTTAGCCTGTAAAAATACTTCAAGAAAGTTTTAAGTGTGAGCCTAGTGAAACACTTGAGTGAGGTTGTGTGTTAGCCTAAAAACACATTGTTGTAAGGTTGTGTGTGAGCCATCAAAACACAAGTTGTACAAGTTGGGTGTAAGCTTAAAAACACCTTGAGATAGTGAAATACCTAATTGGTAGATTGAGGAGTGGACGTAGAGTCGATTATACCCAAACCATTATAAATCGTTGTCTCAATTCTACTCATTCTTCTTCCCATCTTCTTTGCCTTTAAAATTTTTATATGCCAATTCAACCCCCTTCTTAGTGCCAAGGGACAACAAGTGGTATCAGAGCAAGGCTTTCACAAATCAAACCTTCATTGGGTGAAACAAGATCATGGCACAAGAAGCAATCTATTCACACCTAAGGCCATATTTTGTTGGAACCGACTATACTCATTAGAAGTATAGGATGGAGATCTATCTTGACATAGATGTAGTGGACCTTTGGGACGTGGTAATCAAGGAATGGAAGCCTCCTACCAAAGTTATGGATGGCAATGAAGAATTAATCCCAAGGGATAAATGGGTTGAAGCTCATCGAAAGTCAAATGGCAAGAACAAGACTTATGTTCATCAAACGCGAAAGAAGCTAATTCCACCTCATTTGTATCATATTGGTATCAGAGCCAAGGTTATTCAAGATCAAAAGGCATTATTCTTCATTGTTTGCTTGTGTTCTTGTGATTATAACACTCAAATCACATTCTGCCTCTTCTTCTTATTTCAATTCCATTAATTTTCTTGTGTTCCATTTTATTTTTCTTTGTTTTCTTCTGTCAAATTCATTTATCTCATCATATTTAATCATTTTTGTTTGTTAGAATTCCATTCTAGTTAGTTTGCATATAGAAAATCACAAAAAAAATTTAAATTACAAATTAGCACTTTATCATTGTAAATTCAGTTTCATCTTGTTCCATTATGCTAAATTCTATTTTCTTTGATTTCCATCATTAAATTAGTGTGTTTCATCATCCAAAAATATGCTTACATCATTATAATCTAATTGAAACATATTGCTTTTCAAAATTTCCTTAAAATAAGGAAAATTGTGAATTGAGCAATTATAGCACCAATTCTGTTTTACTTGTTCAATTCAGTTTCAATTTATTTATTTTCACTTTTAATCATTATATTAGCTTTATTTATCATCCCATATCAAATTTCATCAAAAAATTCTATAAGAATCTTATACTTTGCAAAATTTCCTTAAATCAAGGAACTTTGCAAAATAAGTTTGTTTCCTTGTTCTAGTTGGATTTCTTTGTTTCTTTCAATTTGAATTCATTTTGCTTTGTTGATTAACCTTTCTTGCATCCCCAATTACAACTTTGAAGTGTTTAATTCAAGAAATTCCTTGAAATTTGAAAGTTCACCAAAATGTCTTTAAAAAAAAAAAAGAAACTTGATTTTTAGCTTGTTTCTTACAATTTCTTCATTGTTTCTGATTCCAAGTCATTTCTTTTTGTGTCTAATCACTTTGTTAGTGTTTCTTAAGTGTCTAGGGTTGAACCACATCATTCAAATTCAAGGGAAAGGTGAAATTACAAATTTACCCATAATCTTACTCCATTTAGCTTCTACTTTGATTTTGCATGGTTTTTGAGTTATTCTTTGCAATTCTTTTAATTTTATTTTTTTTAAGCTTTTAAGGTCAAAAAAAGAAAAGAAAAGGAAAAAATAAAAAAATAACATTAAGAAAAGGTTAAAAAAGATCAAAAAAAGAAAAGTAAAAGAAATAAAGGAAGCTAGAAATTGCGTAAGAACTTCTTTGCGCCAAAAGAAGCTGATTTTAATTATCTAATTTACATTCAGCCTAGGCTTGATTTTCCATTAATTTTGAGTTCAAAACACCACTTTGCAACTCTACCTACCTTTAAATTCTTAAATTTTGATTAGGTCTTTAGTTATTTATTTGTTTGCAACTATATTTTGTTATTTTCAATTGTTTGTTATCTAAGTGTTTAGGTTTGGTTTATGCTTGTTTTGTGTTCAGTTTAAGCTTGTCTTAACATAAAGTAAATTAGTAGTTAAAGAACTTAAAAAAAAGAATATTGAGTGGTAAAAGGCCAGAGTGTGTAAGCTCATAAGAGGGTAAAAGCCAATTTTGAGGTAAGCATGAGTGTGAGTGCCATCAATTGAGTGAAAACACATACAGGAGTGTTTGTGAGGATATTCTTTGGTTATTTTACTCACCATGGCAGAACCTAAGATGATCCAAAATGGAAGTTATTTATGAAAACTATGCAAGATACTATGGCTCTTATGCAACAAGAGTTTAAAGAGGTGAAAGAACAACTTAGGAGCATTTAAAATTCCTTTAATTCCAATAGCACACAAACCCATTCAAGACAACCAAGGCGTGGCAGTTTCATCAATGATGAGTAGGAAAGTGATTCACATGAAGAAAGTTTCCAAAGATCAAGTAAGCAAAATGGTAATCTAAGTGGCATTATGCTAAAATTTTCTACTTTAAATGGTAATGGTGATCCCAAGTCTTATTTATCATGTGAAAAGAAAGTAGACTTTGTATTTGATTGTCAAAATTATAGTGAGGAAAACAAAGTTAAGCTTACAGCTGTAGAGTTTTTAGATTATGCTCTTATATGGTGGGATCAAATCATGTACACTAGGAAAAGATATGGGGATAGTCCAATTAGTACTTGGGAAGAGATGAAAAGAGTCATGAGAAAATGTTTTGTACCTAGTCATTACTATAGGGATTTGTGAAACAGATTGTAAAGACTAATGCAAGGGGGAAAAAGTATGGAAGAATATTACTAAGAGTAAAAGGTAACTTTGATTAAGGCTGAAATTGAGGAGACCATTGAGTAAACAACGGCTAGATTTCTTACTGAACTTAATAAAGAAATTACTAATCAAGTGGAGATGTACCCCTACAATGATTTGGAGGATTTGTACCACAATGTTATCAAGGTGGAAAAATGACTAAAGAGTAAGCCATCTAGGCCTAATTTCAATTCAGTTTCTTAGACTAACAAGTTTAAAAGTGGTGATAAGCCAAATATGAAGTCTAAAGTTGAACCACTTAAGAAAGAATGAGGAAAGCACAATGTTCCTACTAGGGTTGAACCTAATAAGCCTAATAAGAGTAGCTCAATTGTTTATTTCAACTGCTAATGAAGAGGGCATGTTGCACATAATTGCCCCAATAAAAGAACAATGATTTTGAGAGATGGTGAAATTACTAGTGAAGATGAACATGGAGAAGAAACAAATCCTAAAATGCCTTCATTAGAATATGCTAGTGATGTTAATGAAGAGGACTTAATAAGGTAATATGTAAAGAATTTTTTGACTAGACGTACTTTGAATGCCCAAATAAAGGATGAGCATGTGCAAAAGGAAAATATATTTCATGCAAGGTGTAAAATAAATGGCAACTTAGGTCTTGTTATAATTGATAGTGGTAGTTGCACTAATATAGCTAGTACCTACCTAGTTGAAAAGTTGAAATTACCAACTTTAAAGCATTCTAAACCACAATGGCTAAATAAATGTGATGAAATTAAAGTTACAAAGCAAGTTAGGATAGTGTTTTCAATAGGCAAGTACAAGGATGAGATGTTATATGATGTTATTTCTATGCAAGCTAGTCACATTCTTTTGGGCCACCCTTGGCAATATGATAGGAAGGTAAAACATGATGGGTTTTTTAATGTATATGAGTTTGATTTTGGGGGTAAACACATTATATTATCCTCTTTATCCCATTCTCAAATTTATGAAGATTAACAAATTTTGAGAGAGAGAGAACGAGTGCACAAACAAGAAAAAGAATTAGCATAACAAAAGGAGAGTTGTGAGAAAACCCATGAGAGGTGTGACCAAATGGTGGAAAAAAGAGTGAAAAGAGAGGATGCCCAAAAGAAAAGAGAGGGACATGCAAAATGAAAAGGTGTGAAAAGAGCTTTTTATGTAAAAGAGAGGGATGTGAGGAAAACCTTGCTAGCAAAAACAACCATGGCTATGCTACTGTACAAAGATTTGTAACTAACATGTATTTCTTTTAATGATAATCTAACCAATTTTCTTCTCAGTAGTTTTGTTTCTTTATTGCATAAATTTGTAGATTTATTGTTTGAAGATGTGCCAAAAGGATTACCACCCTTAAGAGGTATTGAACACCAAATTGATTTCATCCTAGGCTCTTAATTTCCTAATAGACCGGCCTATAGAAGTAATCCTGAGGAGATAAATCAACTTCAAAGGCAAGTAGAAGAGCTAATGGAGAAAGGTTTTGTAACATCCTTAACCCAAATCATATGCATTTTAATTATGTTATAGTTGAAAATATGCACTGGATAAATTATTTTTTTTAGACATGAATTGGAGAAACACAACGATGACACTTACACCCTTACATTTGGGACACTTGAACACATATGTAATGTTTGCATAGTTTCATGAAAAATTATCTGATGTTGTGTGCATGTTATAGTATCATAAATAATGGTTTTTTAGAGCTTAATTAAAAGTATAAGGAGCATCTAGGGAGTAGGAGATGGATGAAGGTGCTTAAGGAGTGAAGAAGAGGGATGAAAAGAGGAAAAGTGAATTTCCAACCAATGGAAATGAAACACCATGATTTTATCTTGTTATAATAAGTTTACATATGACATTCAACCTAAATCATACGCATTTTAATTATGTTATATTCGAAAATATGCACTGGATAAATGATTTTTTTTAAGACATGTGAATTGGAGAAACATAATGATGACACTTGCACCCTTACATTTGGGGCACTTGAACATATATGCAATGTTTGCATAGTTGCATGGAAAATTATCTTATGTTGTGTGCATGTTATAATATCATAAATAATGGTGTTTTAGAGCTTAATTAAAAGTATAAGGAGCATCTAGGGTGTAAGAGATGGATGAAGGTGTTTATGGAGTGAAGAAGAGGTACTAAAAGAGGAAAAGTGAACTTCCAACTAATGGAAATGAAACACCATGATTTTATCTTGTTATAATAAGTTCACATATGACATTTAGGGTCAGATTATTGAGGAAAAACTGTGAGTTATACCAGAAGAAAGTGAGAGCTAAGGAAGAAAGAAAGGAAAAAGAAGAAGAAGAAGAAGGAGAGGGAGAAAAGTGTGCTGCCTAGGGAAAGAGTCCTAAGGTTTTCTAATTATGGGATAATAGGTAAGTTAATTTATCTTCTTCTCAAATGAAATTAACCTCTCATGACATGTTAATCATGCATGGTTAGTGAGAATTATGGAGTAATTGAGGTAGAGCTCTTGGATGGAAGTTGTAATCTAAGAGAACAATAGCTGATTTTGTTGGTTTTGTTGTTAGAGCAAAATTTTGCACACATAATTTCATAACCCTAGAAGAGGAATTAGGGAATGTTCAAAATATGAAAGTTGTAGCTTTATGTCTCATATAAATAAATATGAAACAGATTTGCTTGATTTTGTGTGTGTGAGGAGATATGACTCCTTAAGTAGGGTTGGGTCATATACGAACTGAGATGATCTCAGTCTTCTATTTTCTTATATTTTGATGGCCTTATATTCTGATTTTGACAAAGTGAAAAACATAAAACTTGTATCTTTATATCCCCTCTAAGTATCTATAAATCATTTTTGATTGATTTCCTGTGTGGAAAGGGATATGGCTCATTGATTGGGACTGACCCTGTACCGGGATGAAACCTCACATTTCTTTTAATTTTATTTTCCAAGAATTTGATGGCCATAGATTCATAATTTGATGATGTTCCAAACTTGAAAGTTGTATATTTATGTATGATCTACATGCTTGTGAAATATTATTGCCAAATCCAGTATGGTTGTTGAGATATTGTTCCTTCATCATGATTATTTGTCAACATGTTGCAAACCTACTCACCCTGAGATTTGGTCCTTTGTTTTGGTGACTTTATAGACTGAATTAGAAAATGAGTAAAACATCAAAAAATGTTCCTTTATATGTTTTGTAACTGGTGGTAGATTATTATTACAAATGGAATAGTACAATTTGAGATACACCCAAGAATGTAAGACCTACTCAGACTGAGATGACATTGCAATAAGGCAAAAATCACAAATTCACCACATTTTTTATGTATCTGATATTAGCTTAAAATTTGAATATATTGTATCATTATGTGTCCAGTTTATTTGAAAAAAAGAATCAAGTAATTTGGATGAGTATATCTAGAGTTATTTCTATGAGAGTATAGCAAGCTCAGGCTACCATATAAGGAAAATATGCATAAATACTAGGTCCACTTGCATGAATCATGTCATAGTTGCATAACAAGATGAAAATCTTACTTTATTATCACAAATTGATTTGGTGTATTGAAATAGGTCCTCGTGCCATTGAGGATAATAGTGAGAATAAGTCGAGACCATCCACAACTAAATAAGCTTGAAGGAGGAGGTAAGTAAATAGCTAATGGTACTATATGTATGATTGGTTAAATACCATGAACTTATACTCAATGGAATGAAATGTTGTTTAATGTGATAATATTGTGGAATACATAGATGAAAGATTGTTGTACTCTTGATTTATTTACTTTCATGAGATGTTGATAATATTTGATAGCTTGTGTGGCAATAACATTTTATAGCTTGTATGGTGATAATATTTGATAGCCTGTGTGGCGATAATATTTGATAGCCTGTGTGTCGATAACCTTTGATAGCCTGTGTGCCGATAATAATTGATAGTCTATGTGGCGATAATATTTGATAGCCTGTGTGGTGATAAGATTTGATAGCCTTTGTGGCGATAATATTTGATAGCCTGTGTGGTGATAACATTTGATAGCCTGTGTGGTGATAACATTGAATAGCCTGTGTGGCGATAATATTTGATAGCCTGTGTGGCAATAACATTTGATAGCCTGTGTGGCAATAACATTTGATAGTCTATATGGCGATAACATTTGATAGCCTGTGTGACGATAATATTTGATAGCCTATGTGGCGTTAACATTTGATAGCTTGTGTGGCGATAACATTTGATAACCTGTGTGGCAATAACATTTGATAGTCTGTGTGGTAGTAATATTTGATAGCCTGTGTGGCAATAGCATTCGGTAGCCTTTGTGGCAATGAGATCTATAGCCTATGTGGCAACAGTTTGTGTGGCAATAACATTTGATAGACTATGTGGCATTTAAGAGTAAAAACTCTTTATTACGTGCATGGATATGATGATGAGTTATTAATATTTAAATGTTTGTTATGTTATTTGAGATTGAAGTATCATTATGCAGTTACTTACTGAGCATGTAAACTTACTCTTTTGCATTAAATTTTCTTTCAGGAGAAGTAGACTAAAGATTGCATCCAGTATATATTTCAAAGTTGTTGTTTAGTAGTGTAATAGAGGTTAGGTCAATATGCAGTCAATTAGTATTTTAGTTTATTTATCCATGTATGTTTCGTTGTAAATAGTTACTATGTGGTGAATAAGAGATATAGTAAAAAAAATTTTAAATCAGGTCTTTTAATGATAATGGATAGACTTAGAGAGAATTTTAATGATTATTAAATGGGATGTCACATTTAGTGGTATCAAAGTGGGTAAATGATTTTGTAGACATGTGTAATATGAATGTGATATATATATATACATATATATATATATGATATTTGCATTGTGTTAATCTTACATGCATTGGCATAGAGGAGTAAGAATGCACCTGATAGAGTTCATACTAGCCCAGAGGTTAGGGATGAGTCAGTTGAGTCTGTTCTTATACATGAGCATGTTGACCATGTTACAATTTTTTCAAATATAACATAATTAAAATGCATATGATTTGGGTTAAGGATGTTACAGGTTTAGTGAGGGAGAGTATGAGTCCATTTGTTGTTCCTGGTTTGCTTGTACCTAAAAAGGAGGGATCATGGCGTGTATGTGTAGATTGTAAGGCAATTAATAAAATTACCATGAAATATAAGCATCCAATTCCTAGGTTAGATGACCTGCTAGCTGAATTGCATGGTGCATAGATGTTTTCAAAAATTGATTTAAAGAGTGGATATTATCAAATTTGTATGCATGAGGGGATGAGTGGAAAATAGCTTTTAAAACTAAATATGGTTTGTATGAATCTTTAGTGATACCTTTTGGGCTAACTAATGTCCCTAGCACTTTTATGATTGATGAATCATGTGTTGCATTCATATTTAGGAAAATTTGTAGTTGTTTATTTTGATGACATTCTTGTATATTCTAGATCTTTAGAACAACATTTAGAGCATGTTAGGTTGGTTTTTGATGTTTTGCGCAAGAAAAAGTTATATGTTAACTTTAAAAAGTGTCTTTTTTGGACCAGTAGACTTGTTTTCTTAGGATTTGTGGTAAGCAAAGATGGAATAGAAGTTGATGAAGAAAAGGTAAGTGTTATTTCCTCTTGGCCGAAACCTACTACCATAAGTGAGTTAAGATATTTTCATGGTTTGGCTAGTTTTTATAGAAGATTTGTTAAGGATTTTGGCACAATTGCAGCACCCTTAATCGAAATTGTAAAGAAAAATGTTGGATTTCGATAGGGGAGGGACAACAAAAGGCTTTTGATTTGTTAAAATCTAAATTAACTAATGCACCATTGTTAGATTTGCCTAATTTTACTAACACCTTTGAAATCAAATGTGATGCTTCAGGTTTGGGCATTGGAGCTGTTTTGATGCAAGGAGGAAGGCAAATTACTTACTTTAGTGAAAAACTTAGTGGGCCTACCCTTAACTACCCAACCTATGATAAAGAGATGTATGCATTAATTAGGGTCTTATAAACATGGCAATATTATCTTTAGGCTAAAGAACTTGTTATCCATATAGGTCATGAGTCTTTGAAATACCTTAAGGGACAACAAAAGCTAAATAAAAGGCATGCTAAATGGAGTGAATTCATAAAGTCTTTTCCATACGTAATAAGGTATAAACAAGATAAGGATAATGTAGTGGTTGATGCATTATCTATAAGGTATGTTCTTCTTACTCTTTTAGATTCTAAATTGCTTGGTTTTAAGTACATTAAAGACTTGTATGTTGATGATGTTGAATTTAGCCAATATTACTAGAATTGTGAGAAAATCGCTTTTGAGAAGTATTATAGGCATGATGGATTTCTATTTAGAGATAATAAACTTTGTGTGCCTAAATCTTCTTTGCGTGAATTGCTAGTTCAGGAAGCCCATTGGGGTGGGCTTATAGGGCATTTTGGTGTGTAAAAGACCTTAGATTGATTGTATAAACACTTTTATTGGCCCAATATACAAATTGATGTGCAAAAAGTTTGTGATAAATGCGTTGCATGTAAACAAGCTAAGTTTAAATTGAAACCACGTAGATTATATACACCTTTACCCATACCTAGCATACCTTAAATTGATATTTCAATGGATTTTGTTTTAGGTTTACCTAGGTCAAAACGTGGTAATGATAATATTTTTTTGGTTGTTGATAGATTCTCTAAAATGGCACACTTCATTGCATGTCACAAAACTGATGATGTCATTAATATCGTAAATTTGTTTTTCAAAGAAATTATGAGATTGCATGGTATACCTAGGAACTATTGTTAGTGATAGGGATACAAAGTTTTTTAGTTTCCTTTGGAAAACATTATGATGTAGATTAGGAACTAAATTTTTGTTTTCTACTTCTTCTCATCCACAAACTGATGGTCAAATTGAAGTTATTAATAGAACTCTAGGGCAACTTTTAAGAGTTTTAATTAAAAAGGACTTGAAATCTTGGGAGGATTGTTTACCAAATATAGAGTTTGCATATAATAGGAGTGTACATTCATCCACTCATTATTGCCCTTTTGAGATTGTTTATGGGCTTGTACCATTAAGTCCATTAGATCTTTCCCCTATACCTTCAAATATGCATGTGGACTTAGAAGGAAAAAAGAAATTTGATTATGTTAAGCAATTTAATGAGAATGTGAGTTTGAACATAGAAAAGAGGAATGAACAAGTAGCTAGAAACGCAAATAGGGGTAGAGTTAGAGTTGTATTTAAACAGGGAGATTGGGTTTGGGTACACTTTAGGAAAGAGAGATTTCCTATTCTTAGGAAAAGTAAGTTTAGCTCTAGGGGAGATGGACCTTTTCAGGTTTTAGAGAGGGTTAATGATAATGCTTGCAAATTAGACTTGCTAAGTGATTATAATGTTAGTGTTACTTTTAATGTTGCTAATTTGTCTTCTTTTGATTTTGATGAAGGTTTAGATTCGATGATGAATCCTTTTAAGGAAGGAAGGAATGATGCAGTTGGCCAAGTCGCGTCCAATAAGGATCCATTACAACTTCAAGGCCCAATTACAAGAGAAAGGCTAAAGAAGTTTAAAAATGCACTTGAAGCTTTTATACAAGGAAAGATATGGAAAGAATTGGCCCAATCTGACCAAAGATCACATGAAGCCCAAATGCATGAGGATAGGAGCTTAGAATTTTCAAGTGGAGTGTTTAATTTAATCTAACGGAGCCCAATTGATGAAGAGGACCAAAGCTCAACACCATTCTGTCATAGCATGGAATTGAGCCCAAAATGTGAAGACAAGCCCAAATGTTAAAGATCCATGCCAAATTTGCTTAGTTGGCATTAGTTGGAATTGTCCTCCTATTGCCATAAGAAATTCTCCTCATTGGTTGAATATCATATTGCTTTTAGTTAGGATTCTGTAGTTAGATATTTATTTGTGTAAGGAACTTTGAAATAAGAAGTTTTAATACTAGAAATTAGTTAGGCTAGATCATGGCAACCAATAGGATTACTTAGACTAGATCATGGCAACCAATAGGACTATTTATTTTTAGTCTTTATGTGAGAGCGAGATTAGTTCTCCCGATAGGTTTAGGAGTTATAAATTCGGCCAAAACATGCAAGGCTGAATTAGAGAGGGTTTTTTAGGGTTTTCTTAAGATTTGGGAAGGGTATTTAAGCCCTTATTTGGTTATTAATAAAGAAAACAAATGATTTTTGCTTAAAGTTTGTGAGGTTGATTCTCTTTTTGAGTTCTTGAATGGACTTGGGGAGATTGTTGAGTGTGCTTGATAATTTCACAAAATTAGTTTAATCTAGGTTTTGAATTTATTGGCTAATTTAGGATTAAGGTTAACACAACTTAAATCATATACTAAAGGTTGCTAGAAACAAGTTTTGTAGAGAGCTAGTTTAGATTTAAGGATTTATCTTCTTCTTGATCTTTGAATTATACTTGAGACTTGTGTTCATCAAATGGGAAAGAAGCTAATTCCACTTCGTTTGTATCATGAGACATCAACAAGTGATGTTTATAGCTATGGGATCCTATTGCTTAAGATGATGACGACAAAGAAACCTATTGGTCATATTTTCATGGAAGGTCTCAACCTTCACAGTTTCGCTAAGATGTCATTGTCAATGTTGGAGATTGTAGACCCAATTGTCTTACAATAAGATGAAGAAAGAAATGGCAATAAAACTCTTGGCCTAATGGCTATTATGAAGGTTGGGGTAGCATGTTCAATTGAGTCTCCTCACGATAGAATGGACATTAGAAATGCACCCAATGAGCTCCTGAACATAAGAAATAATTATCCTCAAGATAAAACATGACTATCCATGCATTAAGCACTTTGCTATTAAATGTTTTATAACTTGAATTAGAAATGTTAGTGCTTGTTTTGCTTGTTTATTTTCCATATATTCCTTAAAAAATTGAATTAAAATTTTTTTTTAAAAGTATAATATTTAATTCTATAATTTTTTTTTATAAAGTCACATGTATCGTATTTGGTATATGAAAAGAATATTTAAAATTTTAATTTTCTTAGATTAATTATGGTTAAGTAAATTTTAATCAAAATTTATAGAAGTTAAAATAATAATAATAATAACTTACAAGTTCTTAAAGCTATATGTAAAATTAAAATACAGCTTGGTAAGACAATACTTGAAACTAAATTTTACATTTAAATCAAATGTGAATGCTCATTTAGAACTAAATTTATTAGCACATCAAATGATTTTCATAAACATTTATACCAAATAATATGTTATTAGCAATTATAATACCACATTATTGGATAATTAAATGTTAAAAATATTGTAGTTTTAAAAGTAAGATTCTTACCGAGTAATATGCTAAATATTTATACCACAATAATATATTTAAAATATTAGAATTTTATATACATTTATATCAAATAATACGTTAAAAAATAAGAACTACATTCATTATAGTTTAAGAATTCAAATCCAAGAAGATATTGAAGAATTATAAACTGGGCCCGAAGTCAAAAGAAAACGAGCAAAATTGTGCATCCTAAAATCATTAGGGACTACTACTCACTGTTAATAAAACATTTAGTTAAAGAGTAGAATTCAAAAGGGACTTTAATTAAAGTTTAACAATTCAGAAATCAAATTAGATTTTTCACTAAAGAAACAAAAATTATTTATCAACTAATTCTGTAATGTATTGTGTGATGAAGAAAAGAGATGTAGTTGTGGCAAATGGGTTGGGTGAGTTATCGGATCAATTTTAAATTGAATTTTTTCAGATCAGATTAATTTCCAATCATGTATTTTGGAGGGAGAACAATGAGATCATCGCAATATTGGAATTGAAGAATTTATCAAATTCTGATGCCACATTAAGGGAAACTTGTGGCACAAGAGAAGAAAGAGCATTCCACGTTGATCTCTTAGTAGAAGCTCTTCAACAACAGGCCTGCAAAAAATGAAAATAAACAATGGAAAAGACATTGATACAAATATATGAAATTAACACCAAAAAATAACAAATATTGAGCACAGAAATTTTGATTACCATGCGGACATTGTGATGGAGACAAAAGTCCATTCCTTAACTACCAGCATTTCAGCAACAATGAAAAATCTTGGCACCAAAAGCAATTGGCCAGCCAAAATGAAAAGAGGAAAGCCAAATTTCTAGCCAAAACGGCCTCTTAAAGTCTGATTAGAGAGGAAGCAAAAGGAAGAAGGAGAGAGCAGAAAAAAAGCTGCATAATCACCTAAACCAAAGCAATGTCATTTTTAAGTATATAGTTGTGTTATCAGATATACAAAGAATTCTGTTGATAGCCTGCTTTTATGATGGATATGGAGTAATAAAGCAAGGCTAATTGTAATTTATTGAGGCAATAATGTTCTTTTTTTTAATGCCAATTGATGTGAGAATTCTTTTTTTTTTTTTCTTTTTTTTTTTGAGACAAACTATACTTTAGAGGCACTTCTTCCACATATGACTTATCTTTTTAATTGTTCCTTTTTTTTTTTTCATGAGTAACACATTATGAATTTCTTTGAATAATTTATTGCTTTGTTATGTGATATATTCCAAGTCCTTTTGAATAAGGTTTCCCATATTAGTTATTAATTTATTTTTCACACATGATGAAATTAGGTCTTATAATCATCCAAATTAAGAAGATGAGCTTTTCTAAACTCCTTACTTTATCAAAACATGTCATAAATGAAATTGTTACAAATGACATGAATAAATTCATTTCATTTAATGAATCTTACTATTAATTTTTTTTAAAATCCTTATATAACCTTAAGTGTGCTTTTTTTTAAAAAAAAAATAAGGGTAAAATAAAAAAAATGAGTATATTCATTTAATTGAATTCTAAAACTTCAATACTTATTTCAAACTCATAAATTCTATAATAAAACTATAATGTTTAATTTTATCAATATAATATAGTTGAATTCACGTAAAAAATTTGCTTCCAAGAAGGCCTAAATATTGATCAATAAAGCCAAATTCATACAATCCTTTTTTTTTTTTCACCTCAACATCCAGACTATCCTAATTCATTAGATACACCCAGTTAAGAAAAAAAATCACTAAGAATCATAAATACAATCATTTCTAAAATTATATATAATTTAAGGATTAAATGCATATTTACAAAATTTCAGGTTTAAATCCCCTCTCTAAGCTAAGAACAAGTTTTAGTATACCAGTACCTATATCAAATTATTCCAACATTATTCAAAAATAATTCATAACAAACAAACTACACTCAACAAAATCATTGGATGGAGACTACATCTCTCCCACCAAAACCCGCATAGGATGGATAGGCATAGGCGTGATGGGCGCTGCTATGGCCTCTTGCCTTCTCTCTGCCGGCTACTCCATCACCGTCTTTGCCCGTAACCCATCTAGAGCCCTTTCCTTTGCAGTCCAAAGGTGCCCGTTAGTGAATTCTCCATTTGATGTGACCAATTGTAGTGATATTGTCTTCACTATGGTGGGACACCCATCAGATGTTTGATCGATTGTCTTAGAGAGCCAATGCAAAGGGATTCTTGCTGGGCTAAATCCAGGTAGTATTTTAGTTGATACCACTAGTAGCCAACCTACTCTTGCGCTGGAAATGTTTGCAGCTGCCCGTGAAAAAAGGTTGTTGGGCTGCTGATTCGCCAGTTTCTGGTGGGGATACTGGTGCTAAAGATAGGAAGTTGGCAATATTTGCTGGTGTGGATAAGGTTGTTGTTAAGTGGTTATCACCTGAATTTGAGGTGTTGGGTAGGTTTACTTATATATGGGTCCTGCAGGTTCTGGGCAGAGTTGCTAGATGGCTAATCAGATTGTTGTGGGGGCTAATTTGTTGCGATTGAGTGAAGGGCTGGTGTTCGCGCAGAAATCTGGGCTGGATGTGAGGAGATGGATAGATGCAGTGAGGGGGGGGGGGGGGGGGGTGGTGGCGCGGGGAGCGGGGGGCTTGTGGGGAGCAGCCGGTAGGTGGGGTCTGCTGAGTATATGGTGAAGGATACGGAGATGGGTGTGGATGTAGTGCAGAAGCATGAGGATAAGAGGGTGCCAGTGTTGCCCGGGGCTGCTTTGTGTAAGCAATTGTTTGCTGGCATGGTGGCCAACGGTGATAGGCATCTTGGCACGCAGCGCCTCTTAACTGTCTTAGAGAGGCTCAATGGCAAATATGATTCATTGTCCTCTTTCCAGTTTGAAGGCTGAATGTGTTTATAATAATTAATTCAGATTGAGCTTGAAAAAGATTTATGCTTCTTGCTGAAAGTATCAAACCAGACTTGTGAAAGTTCCTAATTCAGTTTGCCGTCTACAAAAATGAGATATTTTTCGCGTGATATTTATGAATCATAATTGAATGTTGGTCGTGGTTTGCACTTGTAAATTAAAATGTGGTCTTTTACTGAAATTATTGGTAATAAACACATTTAATTTGCAATATATTTTCAGACTTGTTGATTTTGTGCACATGTAAATACTTTAAGTGAAAGTATTCAAGAATTTAGGGATGTTTTTTTTGTTGCCATCTGAATACAGTAGCTAGGAATATGTTCATGTGTTCTTTTTTGAGTCCAGAAATCAGCAATCATCTATATTTATTGATTGTGTAAATAATCTTATACTGACTTAGAGTGGTAGTGGGAGTTGTTAAGATACATTGCTTCGTACCCAGCCCCCTCTCCTCGCTTCTTTGTTTTGATGATCAGAAAAACAAAGCAACAAAGTTCCAATGAAAAAAAAATAAAAGTAAAAAAAATAAAGAATATTCAGTCCTAGCTCATGAACTACTGATTAGTCATCCAGAAAGCAAAACATAGATCTTCCATAACATTTTTGTCTATTGTGAACTTCCCAAACAAACATGAAAATTCGGCAGTATTTGTTCATTACTATTTGGTCTTTATTTAAATCCCATCAATTACAATCTACGTTTTTTTTGGCAACTCTCAACCTCCTTTACACTCATTTTTTACCTCATCATATTGACCATTGAAGAACTCTAATCACTTTCTCTTTGCATTCATAACTTGTCTGTCAACCTTGCTTCTATAATTTGTTTGTGATTCGTACTATCTAGTCAATCTGTCAACTGTTTCTTACTATGAAGATTAGTTATGATATATGATGCTTGGTTCCCTACTTGAACAGATACTTCTGAGGGTATTGAATCAGAAGCCCATAGGCATGTTTGGAGATTTTAATTATAAGATAAGCTCCATACTTTGTATTTGATGATAGCATTTCTATTATGATTTTGCCTTCAATTTCTAACCATATGCATGTTTGGAGATTTTAATTATAAGATAAGCTCCATAATTTGTATTTTATGATAGCATTTCTATTCTGATTTTGCCTTCAATTTCTAACCATCAAGTTGTTCTGAGTCCTGCCACATCTGAAAATTTGTGGAGAAGATGAACCGTGTATGTATGTGCTTATTGCTTCTCAAGTTCATATTGGTCAAATTCTAGATGAGCTAGTTATATTATACAATAGTTTCGCTTTCTCTTTTGTTTCATGGTTGAACGTGTTTATATGCAGTTAACTTTGCTTTTGAGCATTTGTTTTGATGGGCTGAAATATTTGATGAAAATATTTATGTTTGGTTAGCTGGAGCATTTGTTTGGGTAGTAGACCAAACTTTTTGAATTAGTAGCTAATTTAGTTTGCCTTATATAATAATGTAATATGTACCT
>CATIWR010103872.1:0-30188 GCA_949677035.1 Omphalea diandra | reverse complement strand
TGTGGCAAGATCATTTGATAGCCTGTGTGGCAATGATATAATAGTCTGTGTGGCAAGATCATTTGATAGCCTGTGTGGCAATGATATTTGATAACCTATGTGGCAATACTATAATAGCCTGTTTGACAGGAACTTTTGATAGCCTGTGTGGCAATGAGATCTATAGCCTGTGTGGTAACAATATCTATATAAATATATATATAGCCTATATGGCAACTAAAAATGAAAGCCTTTGTGGCAGTGATATCTATAGTCTATATGGCAGCAATTTATGACATTGCGTGTGGAAATAACCTTTAATAGCCTATGTGGAATTTAAGAGGAAAAACTCTTTATTTCGTTCATGGATATGATGATGAGTTAATTATGTTTAAATATTGTTACGTTATTTGTGATTGAAGTATGATTATGCATTTACTTACTGAGTATGCAAACTCACTCTTTTGTATGAAATCTTATTTCAGGAAGAGTAGACTAAAGATTGCATCCAGTATACTTTTCAAAATCGCTGTCTAGCAGTGTAATAGAGGTTGGGTTAGTATGCAGTCAGTTAGTATTTTAATTTGATTATTCATGTATGTTTTGTTGTAAATAATTACTAAGTGGTGAACAAGAGACATAATAATAAAAAAAAAAAAAATTAATCAGGTCTTTTAAATGACAATGGATAGACTTAAAGAGAAATTTAAATGATTATTAAATGGGGTGTGACCTAGGTTGTAAAGCCCTGAGGTGGATTGTACAACCCAGTTTAGTGGGCTATATAGCCCCTACTGAACACGACTAGGAGCTTTGGGCTTTTTCGTGAGCTTGATCTTAGGTTTTTTCCATGGTTTCCTGAGGCCTTGTTTCATTTCCTTTCATAATTTTCCTTGCATTCTAGGGGAATAATTTCAATGATTTTCATCATCAATATGTAGTATAAGGCCTAAAATCTCACAATTGTGTGGATAATTACTGAATAAAATTTGAAATTCTTGTGAAATTTTTTGGTGAAAATGAACTTTCAAAATTTTTCATAGAATTTCACAAATTGCCCTTTATCATGCTTGACTCTTATTACTTCATGCTTTTTAATTGTTCTCACATTTTACAAATATTTACACATGAAAAGATATAGACATTATTTTTTGTTGCTTATAAAGTTGCATATTTTGCATACCTAGGACGTATTTTTTGTCCATCTTTTTTTGTTGTACTTATTCTTAATTTATTTTTATTTTATGAGGAATTAAATTTACCTTTTATTACTTTTAGGGCAATGTCTCCTTTAGAAAGGGAGGTGAATCTATTACCCCAATCAGGGTATGGTTAAAAGAGATACTAACTAGTGTAGTACCTCAATTAAAGGAGATCAGCCTCTGGCCTTTTCTCTAAATGCTCCTATACAAGGCCCTGCATGTGATTCTTCCATGATGTAGGTTTTAGTCGAGTGGTGGATGGAGACTACCCACACCTTCCACCTACTATGTATTAAGGAGGTCAAGATCATGTTAAGGAACATCATCTATTTTATAAGGATATGATATTTTGGGATTCCCTTCCCACAGATGTTGGTACATATCGCCTAGTATTATACAAGGACCATACATGTAGGCTGTTAGGATGCGTTCCCTAAATGAATGGGAACCTCACCTTTGAGCATTCCAGCCTAAAGGTAGAGGCACTTATTTCTACTAATGATAACTTACAAGAGCTAGTGGACTAGGTGGCATGGTGCTTCCTCTTATACAATTTCTTGAGGACTTTATTTACTAACCTCGCGAATACTTTTAAGATTTTTCCTGTTACTAGCATTTGAGGACTTAGGATTCATTCACCGTTCCACTAGGGATTTATGATGTTGGCATACCTATACCAGTTACTTTTTGACATATTTTGGGCAATAGACTAAAACAGGTAGAGATTTAGTGGTTCTATGATTTATGTTAAGTGTTCAATTTATGGTAGGCGGTGCAGTCTGTAAGACTTGGATGGTTGGGGTATTCTTTGTAATGATCTTTATGACGGAGGTAGGCATTAGGGCATTTCCTCACCACGAGGCCCATGTTGGGATGGTCTTGCATTGCAGGGCTCAAGGGATGATGGCAAACTCTAAACAAAGGCCTATAGCCTAATGCCTATCCTTGGAGCTATAAGACATGCAGTAGCACCTAGCAGTAGTAGAGATTGAGATTGAGTGGATGGTGTTGCCAACACCTTCAAATTCTAATGAGTTTACTGCTTCAGAGGAGGAATAGTCCATTTTCGAGGGTGAGGAGGATTGAGCTGCTTGTAGCTGTCATAACTTTTTCCTTTTTTTAGGATATATTTATTTTTGCTTAATTAAACATATTGACACTACCTTTTGATTATGGTGCCATAGGACATACATTCATGTAATTTAAAGCCTTTCTCTTTTTTATATGCTTGTTCTAATAGTTAAGGCGTTTATGATACACTTTGATGTGATTCTGTCGTCATTTAGTTGAACTCTGATTAAACATATTGACACTACCTATTGATTTTGGTATCATAGGACAAACATTCAGGCAATTTAAAGCCCCTCACTTCTTTGGATACTTGTTTAAATAGTTAAGGCTTTTATGATGCACTTTGAGGTGATTATATGGCCATTTTGTTGAACTCTTATATTTTTTAAGTATAGATGACCAACTTTGATTATAGCATATGCTTTGTACTCTGAATGTGTGGCTATGCTATTTTTGCTAATTTGCATATATGTATGATCTTTAAAATAAGTATGTAGTAATCCAAGAGTCCAAAATATATGGAAAGTTTTGCTCAAAATTTTGTAGGAAAAATGGGTTGTACAAATTGATAAAGTTGTCTATACATACAATCAATTGCCTATACAAACAGTTTGGGGCAATCTATATAGTTGTGTATAGTTGTACATAGTTGTCATGCATTATTTGCTTTCTATTTCTTCTATAAATACCCCTTCCTCAATTTTCATGCCCATATTTACCATTTTTGCCTTTGTACCATGGCTAAAGCCTTTCTGAAGTCTCTTTCTTCCCAAAATTGGTTTGATTGGCCTTGGGTAGGTTTTAAAGCCCTCTAATATCTCTACCCAGTTTGATTCAACTTTGATTTCCTTTAAGCAGGTTGTGATTTATGGGATCCCATAACTATTTCTTTTCACTTTAAGGATACTAAGATTTGCCCCTAGTAAAGGAATTCGGTGCCATTCTAGTATGTTAGATGTAACGACCATTTTCATTTACAAAACATGGCATTCATGTCCAAAAATACATATGCATATCATACATGCACAATCCAACATGCATATCATACATGCACAATCCAACATGTATTTAATGTATATATATGTTAACTAATGTTCAAAATTAGTGACTACAAACTGGTTCCTATCTAGATGTATGTACATGACACAAAGAGAGAGAAAGTTAGAATTTAGCCGATGACGTGTAGTCCATGAGTCTCTAAGCAAAACATTATGCATCAAGGTTTACAAACACTATGCTTCAATATCTGAAAAACATAATTGCAATTTGGTGAGTTGCAGCTCGATGAATAAAAACAATAATCAGATTCTTATGGTGCAACCAACAATCATATATCATTAGGATACATTTAAAGTACAACAATTGACTATGCAAGTGCTAATGCAATAGATTAATTTTTGTCGTGAACTTGCAAGGCAAACACTGCTTTCGGGAATTCATGTGATTCAAGTGACATTTGACTTTGATAGCTAGCATATAACAAGTGGATCATTTGATCAATAACATATGCCAATAGGACATTTTGGCCCCTTTTTTGATTGATTTGCAAGTGTTTGACAAGCCGATCACAACATCCTTTTAGTTCCATATGCAAGAGTTCATTTACAATGGTATACCAAGTAATCATTTAGAGTATATAATTCTCACTTGACTTGTATTCACATATAAAATGTAATAATTAAATCACATGTACATGTAATAGAACAAAATTAAATCATAAAATTATCACATATACACATTTTATGGTTTTTACTCACATTGTGATGTGACCAACCTTTATAGTAGGTTTGGTTCTCTCTTAAGGGCTTCCTTAAAGTATTGAGATCCTAACATTTGACACATACATTATCATAAGTATTTCAAAATGATTATAACTACTTGGTATGCAACTATAGCCTGATCCATGCAAGTGGACCTAGTGTTTATGCATATTTTCCTATGTGGTAGCCTGAG
Organism: Omphalea diandra; assembly: GCA_949677035.1. Classification (NCBI taxonomy): domain Eukaryota; kingdom Viridiplantae; phylum Streptophyta; class Magnoliopsida; order Malpighiales; family Euphorbiaceae; genus Omphalea; species Omphalea diandra. Next base: position 25,983 of record CATIWR010103872.1, on the reverse strand, counting down.
CTTTCTACGCTCTCACGATAATAACTCTATATATGCATATCCAAATGACTTCATTTTTTAAAAAATAAACTAGACACCTAATAATACAACATACTCAAATTTCAGGCCAATAAAAGACAAAAAAAATGTGTTGAATTTTTGAATTTTTCCCTGTTTCAATGTTATCTCAGTTTAAGTAAGTCTTACAATCTTGATTATATCTCAAATTTTACAAATCAAATTGGAAAAATGATTTACCTAAAGTTACATAACACGTAAAGGAATATTTTTCATGTTTTACTCATTCTCTTATTCAGTCTACAAAGTCACCAAAACAAATTACCAATCTCAAAGTGAGTAGGTTTTCAACATAGTTACAATTAGTCATAATGAAAAGGCAATATCTCAATGACCATGCTAGATTTGTCAAAAATAGTTTATGGTAATATAGATAATACATGAATATGCAACTTTCAAGTTTGTCACATCACCAAATTCTAAATCTATGATCATTAAGTTCTTGGAAAACAAAATTAAAAGACATGTGAGGTTTCATCTAGGTACAGGGTCAGTCATAATCAATGAGCAACATCTCTCTCCACACAACGAATCAATCAACATCTCTTTCCATACAACAAATCAATCAAAATTGATTTACATGTATTTATATGGGATATAACCTTACAAATTTCATGCTTTAAAATTTTTCTAAATCAGCATATAAAGTTATCAAAATATATGAAAACAGAAAGATTGGGTTGATTTCATTTGGTTATGAACCAACCCGAGTAAAGGAGCCATATCTCAACACACATAAAATCAAGCAAAACCATTTCATATGCATTTAGATGGGCATGAAGCTACAACTTTCACATTTTTCACTTTTCCTAATTCCTCTCCTAGGGTAATGAACTCATGGGTACAAAATTATGCTCTAACAATAAAACCAACACAATCAACTTTTGTTTTCTTAAATTTCGACTTCCATCCAAGAGTTCTACCTCAAATACTACATAATTCTTAGAAACCATGCATGATTAACATGTCATAAGGGGTTAATTTCATGTAGGAAGAAGATAAATTAACATATATATTGTCTCAAAATCAGAAAACCTTAGGATTCTTTCGTAGGCAGCTCACTCTTTGCCCTCTCTTTCTTCTTCTTCTTCTTCTTCTTCTTCTTCTTCTTCTTCTTCTTCGTTTCTCTCTTTCTTCCTTAGCTCTCTCTTTCCTCTATTGTCCCTCATGTTTAACCTTCTTATTTTGATCATAAAGAGTGGAAAATTCCACTTGTAAACCTATTGCAACAAGACAGAGTCATGGTGTTTCACTTATATTGGTTGAAAGTTCACTTTCCTCTTTTAGTCCATCTTTTTCACTCCTTAAGCACCTCCATCCACATCCTAGTCCCTAGATGCTTCTTATACTTTTAAATAACCTCTATAACACCATAATTTGTGATGCTATAGCATGTACACAACATAATATAATTTGCCATGTAACTATACAAACATTACATATATGTTCAAGTGTCCTAAATGCAATGGTGGAAGTGTCATCATTGTGCTTATCCAATTCACATGTTTAAATGATCATTTATCCAATGCATATGTTCATGTGGGATTTCAAATCATTTATGTAATTAATATTTTCATAACATAATGCCAATGAATGTAGATAGGGAGGTTACATCAGATTATATGTGTCTATTATATTTCCCTACCACATTTGAATTTCCCACATGTCTAGAAAATGATAGAGCTATTTGATCTATGATATGATGTGGTAACTATGTACAACATACATGAGGAGAAGATTCTCATGACTTTTTTTTCTTTTTCTTTATCTTTCTAGAGGCCATGCCTTTGCAACACATATTTTTATTATGAAAACCATTATGATGAGAGAATTTCTGATTTGAAGAGATGACAAAGAGATAAATCTACCAATTATGCCTCTTATTAAAGAGATTGAGCTTAAGAAGACTTGAGTTTCAATTATTCTTAGTGAGACGATTGTGGGCCTAGGTAGGGTGTCCTTTAGTGTTAGTGATTTGTTCTTTAGTAGCCCATTGTTACTTTAGGTGCAATTCTTTCATTACAACCTTCTATTTATCTATTTTATTCATTTATTTTTCAATTTTATTATTACTATTTCATCGCTTTAACTTTTGCTTAGAGTGTCGTTATATGTTTCAATCTAGTAGTCACTCATTTTTACTTAAGCCATCCTTTTAGGTTTTCAACCTAACGAGCTCTTTTTTTTTTTTAGATATGCTTACAAGAGAAGTTGGGCTTATTGGCTACTCAAGCCATATGTGTGAGGTGTTATTTCCCTCAACATCATTTAAACAATTTTCTATCAAGGTGTGCTACCATAAAAATGAAATAGGTTGAATGGTTAACTCACATTATTGATTATAACATTAATTAGACCAATCCATAGTGGAGGCTAATTGGGGTTACTTTAAGGACTTATGGAGGTTGTATGATCATTCCTACTATGTCATCAACCACTTTCTATGATTTGTCTAGAGTCTGCTACCATTTTGGATCCATATAAGTTGCAATGAGTTTACTTTCATCCTTCACAAAGGGAACTTTGACCCGATAATTCCTAAATAAAGTTCAGACAAGTTGATATGTCAACCACACTTATTTAGTCAGGGCTTTTACTTTAGATGATATTAACTTGGATGCTTGGTTGAATAACCATTAGTTTCATGGGGCTTTCATCAAACGTTCATAATTACTAACTAATGATCATTAAAGGAACACTTCTCATATTCCATTTAGTTTTAAAGAAATGAATAACAAAATCACTTCATTATTCAAATGTATTTCCTTTTAGAATTATGCTTGCCATAAATCATTACAATTTGCATATCACATATTAATTAAGTACAGAATCACTACTTTTAATAATGGCACATTAGATCATTCAATTGCCTTGCTCAATTGCTTTGACTTCCTGGCTTCCAGTCTTCTCTTATTATCCATCAACTACTATCCCTTGCTATGTTATCCTACTATTGGCTACCTTAATGGTCTTTACACTTTCTTGACTTTTGCTATATTCTTTATATTTATTTTACATCATAATTTTTGCCTAAGTTGCCCCTTTAAGTTTTCAACTTAGTGGAGTTATCTTCTCTTTTTTTTCTTTTTCTTCATTCTTCTATTATTCTATTTCCTTGCCCTAATTTTTACCTAAGCCACCCATTTGGATTTTCAACTTAGTGGGCTAAGTTTACTTTTCTTATAAGACTTCTCTTGGACTAAGTTGGTCAAACTTAAGTCAAAAGCCTTTGTTGAACTTGACAATGGAGATTGATTAGTTCTAATGATTTGTTTAAGTGTTGTTTTACAGTTTATAAAGTGTTTTTGCATTAGAAGTTGGATCGAAGTCAATATCTCCATCTTTAAAAAGAATATCCAAATTTGTAGTAAGTATCCCATAAATCATGGCTGCAGCCTTACAATAAGGATGGAAGGAGGTTTGCTAGAAGAATTTGCAGACGAATTCACAACCGCGATTCAGCCGAAGGAAGCTTACTTGATTCACGGAGGAATTCACAATGGCATTCATGTCCAATGTCGCGATCACAAATTTCATAATAACAAGGAGGGAACCAAAGCCATAGCCACAATATGCCAAGTGTCCAAGGGAACTGTTGGAAAATAAAAAATCGCGAGGGTGAAGCATTTGTCATGACCACAACTCAAAAAGGTGTCATCTCCTCATCAAATAGAGGAATTCATGATCTTTGTCGTGCCTAAGAGGAAGTTCAATCGTAACTGTGACTTTTGTGTAATTGGTTGAACATATCGGCTATATTTATTGGACAACCAATGGGTGAAGGGCACGTGGACTAGCTGTTAGACACAAAATAGGGTTCTCTACTACAATTTTTGACTCAGTGTAAATTAGAAATTCGCAATCGTAAAATGCTAATAACGACTGCGACTTCTGCCTGACAAACATTTAATGCAAAATCTACCTAGCACAACTTGGAGATTTTAGGATAGTTTTTGAGTAGTCTCTTTGGTGGTTGTTGCCTATAAATAATCCATGGAACATATGTAAATACAAGAGAATTTCATTTATTATAACCAATCACTTGCCAATTTGCTACTCATTCTTCTTACATTTATTTATGTGTTATTGATTATTTGGTGTGATCATTAAACACCTTTGTGATTAGGTTGAGAGTTAGACTAAGCCTTTAAAACTCTTGTAAAGGTTGTGTGTGAGCCTAGAAACACAAATTATGAAAGGTTTTTGTGTGAGCATAAAAACTCAAGTTATGGCTTTATGTGAGCCATAAAACACAAGTTGTTTAAGTTAGGTGTGAGCTTGAAAACCCCAGTTTAGTTGAGTGGAATACCCAGTTGAGAAGAATTAAGGGGTGGACATAGGATTTGTTAACACCTGAACCACTATAAACATCTTATGCTTATTTTCTCTCCACCTTTTTAACTATCTACTCACCTTACCTTTCTTCTAAAATTTTCAATCTCTCACCAATTCAACCCCTCCTTCTTAGTGCAATAGGCTACGAATTGGTACCAGAGCCAAGTCTCACTCTAAAGCTTAATTGCGTAAGGAAAGATCATGATATAAGAAGGAATCCACACTCATCTCGAGCCATATTTTGATGGAGTAGACTATGTTCATTTAAAGTATAGGATGGAAATCTACTTGGATAATGATGTGGTAGACTTCTGGGATATTATAACAAAGTAGTGGATGACACCTAGTAAAGTGATGGATGGAAGTGATGAATTGATCCTTAGAGAGGAATGGGTTGAAGCTCATAGGAGATCCAATGGCATAAACAAAAGAACTATGGAAATCCTTCTAAGTTATATCTTAAAAAAAAAAAAAAGAAATTGGAAAGGTCCAACATCGTCTTACAACTCATGGGATTTGGAAGGCTTTGGAGAACTACCATAAAGACACCACTTTGGTGAAATATAGCCGAATTGAAATGTATGTGATAGAATATGAGCTATTTATGATGAAGGAATAGGAAAGCATCACATATATGGCAAATAGGCTCCTTATAATTGTCACAAACATGAAGAAGTTTTGGAGAATTCTCATCAATCATGAGGTAAATTCAAAAATCCTCAAATCTTTACCTCTTCAAAAGTTTGGTGCCAAGTTGTAGTATTAAATAGTCCAATCCAGAGGTAGGAAAGGTGCCAACTGATGTTCTAATATGCAAGTTTTTAACTCATGAGTTGGCCTTAAAGAAGGATGAAGAAATGAAGAAGACGAGAGGTTAAGGAGAAAAATAAGAAAAACCAGAAAGGAGGACCTTGGCTTTTAACTTTTCATCAAAGGAGAAGGAAGTTGAAGTGGCCTCAAGTGAAGAGGAGGAAAGTGATAAAAAGGAGGAGGAGTTGGCAATGCTTTTAGGAAGAATAAAGAAGTTGATTATAAGAAGAAAAGAAAGAATAAGCTTCAAGAAAGCTACTCCAACTCCCAAAGAAAGATTGAGTAATGTTACTTGCTATGAATGTGGCAAGTAAGGCCAAATCAAATATGACTACCCCAAATTGAAGAAGAAGAAGAAGAAGAAAGGGGACAAAGAGAAAAAGGAAAGCTTCAAGCCACTTGGGATGATAGCTCAAGTGAAAAAGATGAAGTGAAAGAGGTTGCAAACCTATGCTTCATGGCTCAATAAGTTTCATCAATTGAGGGAAGCTCCTCACCTCACTCTAATGCTGAATTTGATGAGTTAAATGATGTTGATGATGAGCTTTTAGAAGCTCTCACTTTGAAATGTGACAAATATAAGTCATAATAAGAAGTGTACCAAATTAGAGGATGAGTTTAAATCCTTAAATAGTCTTGTAAGTGAATTAAGGGCTTTTAATGAAGAACTCAAGAAGTGTATAGAGAGTCTATCCAAGTCATCTTCATTTTTTATTTTATTAAGAAAAGAGAACGACTTATTGAAGGGTGAAGTTATTAAACTTAGAAACTCTATTTCTAAGTTGCATAACGAAAAGGAAACTTTGGATACACTTATTGTATCATAATGACCTCCTTTAGTTAGGCATGGTCTAGGCTTCAATAGAGCCTCTTCTACTACACCATCATTCACAACATTTATTAGAGCCTCAACACCTCAAACATCAAGTATTAACGTAGTTGGAAAGAAAAGTGTCCAAATCATTAAACCGTCATTGCCTAAGGGCAAAGGAAAGGTGCAACAAGGCTCAAGGCCTATTTCTAGGAAGGTTAATCATATATACATTTATAATAAAAAGCATGCTCACTCAAACACATACAAAAAATTTACTTCTACACCAATTCATTCATGTTCATGTTCACATTCATTCCATATTGATATGAGAAAACCCCTCAATCATATTAAGGCAATGAATAGGAAAAAAACTCCTAAGTCTAAACTCTAATGCCACTATTGCATGAAGTTTGATCACAAAAATGTTTATTTTTATATTAAGAAGGCACACCTCAAGTTGGAGGATTCTTTTAAACCTAACCCCTTAGGACTTAAGTATGATTAGGTACCAAAGCAAAAATGATTTATTTGTATTATGTAGGGTTTTTTTGCAGCCACCAATGAAGCAAATGATTGTAATGTGGATAGTGGTTGCTCAAAGCAATTGACGAACAATAAGAGACTCTTCATAGCCATAAGAGAAAATGAGGGTGGCAATGTCACATTTAGAAACAATGCCAAGGGTAAGGTAATTGGCATTGGGACTAATGGTAAGAATAATTGTTCTCGAATTAATGATCCCTTACCTGTGGATAGCTTACAACATAATTTGCTAAGTGTAAGTCAATTATGTGATAAGAGTAATAAAGTCACCTTTGACCCTAAAGAATGCTAAGTTAGTACTTTGGTGGATAAAATGGTAGTCTTCAAGGGTGAAAGGAAGGATAATACCTACCTAATTGACTTATACACTTTGGCTAACCAATTCTTTAAGTGTCTTATGTCTTTTAGCAATGAAGCTTGGCTTTGGCATAAAAGGCTTGGACATGCTAGCATGGAGCTCTTATAAATCTTATCAAAAGGAAAGCTGGTGGAAGGTCTTCCCAAGCTAAAGTTCTTTATAGATAATACAAGTGGTCTTTCCCAAGTGGGGAAGCAACATCAATCTTCCTTCAAAGCAAAGAATATTATAAGTACATATATACCTCTTTAATTAATTCATATGGATTTGATAAGGCCTATTAGGAGTGATAGTTTATGTGGAAAACATTATGCACTTATCTTAGTTGATGACTACTCTAGGTTTACTTGGGTTTCCTTTCTAGCTCATTAACATGATACTTTTGATGCTTTTAAAAGTTTTGGAAAAATGATTCAAAATGAAAAGTGTTACATCATTTCTTTTATAAGAAGTGACTATGGAAAAGAATTTCAAAGTGAGTTTTTTGAATCTTGTTACTTAGAGAATGAGATTTTTCATAACTTCTCAACTCCTAGAACACCACAACAAAATGGTGTTGTAGAAAGAAAAAACATAACACTAGGAGAAATGGTTAGAACTATGCTCAATGAGTATTCATTACCTAATTAATTTTAGGCTGAAGCTATCAATACTTCGTGTTATATTGCAAATCGAGTTTTCAAAAGACCCATTCTTAATAAAACTTCTTATGAGCTATGAAGTGGTAGAAAACTTAAGTTATCATACCTATGAGTATTTGGATGTAAGTGTTATATCTCGAATACTAAGGATAATATTGGGAAATTTGATTCAAAAACTAATAAAGGCATTTTCTTAGGTTATTCCACTACTAATAAGGCCTATCGAGTTTTTAATAAGAGTTCAATAGTTGTTGAAAAGTCTATGAATATTATGTTTGATGAATCTAGTAAGCTTGATATTAGGAAAAGTTCTTTTATTGATGATCTTGTAGGTGATTTTGAGAAATTAGATTTGGAGCATACAACAAGAGAAAAGGATAAGGATAATAATGTGAGCTAATCACCAAGAGAAGATAAACAACCTTGACATCAATAAGTGGAATCACAAAACTAAGATCTTCCCAAAGATTGGAGATTTTCCAAGCATCACCCTAAGAACTTAATCATTAGTGATACATCAAAGGGTGTAAGTACTAGATCTCAACTCAATACTTTAGATAATAATCTTGCTTTTGTTTCTCAATTTAAGTTAAAATCTATTGATGAGGCTTTTGATGATGAAAGTTAGGTATTTGATATGCAAGAGGAACTCAACTAATTTGAGAGAAATAATGTATGGGAACTTATTCCTAAGCCTAAGGAACACCCTATTATAGGTTGCAAATGGATGTTTAGGAATAAACTTGATGAGCAAGGGTTTATCACTAGAAATAAGGCTAGATTGGTTGCTAAGAGTTACAATTAAGAGGAAGGAATTGACTATGATGAAACCTATGTCCCCATAGCAAGATTAGAGGCCATTAGGATTCTTTTGGCATATGTATGTCACATAAATTTCAAACTTTTTTAAATGGATGTCAAAAGTACTTTTCTAAATGGTGTCATTGAGGAGGAAGTTTATGTTGAGCAATCTCCTGGTTTTGAATCACATATTTTTCCAAATTATGTTTTTAAATTGAATATAGCCTTATATGGTTTGAGATAAGCTCCAAAAGCTTGGTATGAAAGGCTTAGTTCTTTTTTTTTGCAAAATGTTTTTGAAAAAGGGAAGGTTGGCACAACTTTATTTGTCAAAAGGCATAATCATGATACACTAATAGTGCAAATTTGTGTTAATGATATCATCTTTTGTGCTACTAATGAATCTATTTATAAAGACTTTGCTAAGTGTATGACTAGGAAATTTGAGACAAGTATGATGGGAGAGCTCAAGTTATTCCCTGGTCTACAAATCAAGTAAACCAAATAAGGGATCTTCGTCAACCAAGCCAAATACACAAAGGACATTCTCAAGAAATTTGGCATAGAAGGATGTAAAGTAGTAAAAACACCAATGAGTGCTACCATCAAGTTAGATAAGGAAGAATCAGGCAAGTCGGTTGATAAGAAGAGATATTGAGTTATGATTGGTTCTCTACTCTATCTTACCACCTATAGACCTGATATGATGCTTAATGTATACATGTGTGCTAGGTTTCAATCTTACCCTAAGGAATCTCATTTTACTGCTATTAAAAGGATTTTCAAATATTTACATGGCACAATGAATCTAGGTTTATGGTATCCTAGAGATTCTTCATTCAACCTCATAGGTTATTTTAACGCAAATTATGCTGGTAGTCTTCTAGATGGAAAGAGCACTTCTGGAACTTGTTAATTCGTAGCAGAGTGTTTTGTGTTTTAGTTTAGTAAGAAGCAAGTTTTCGTTGCCTTATCCATCGTTGAAGCTAAATATGTAGTTGCAGGTTATTGTTGCACCCAAGTCCTTTGGATGAAACAACAATTAAAGGATTATGACAAAGTTGTTGATCACATTTCCATCAAATATGACAATGCTAGAGCAATAATTCTGTTCAAAAATCTCGTCCAACACTTTAGGAGCAAACATATAGATGGTATGCATCATTTTCTTAGAGATAATGTTTAAAATGGTGATTTAGTGTTAGAGTATATAGACAAAAATTGTCAATTTACAGACATTTTTACAAAATCTCTAAATGAAGAAAGGATAAGCTTCATTAAGAGAGAGTTTGGAATGCTTGATAGAAGCTTCTTAAAGTGAAATTTGGATCTTTATAGGATGCTTTTTGTGTGATACATTGTTTCATACTTGATTAATTGTTATGTACGTTGTATGTGATATTTATCTCTCTGGATGTCTTAATTATGTGTGCAATTGTGCCTCTATGTGCCAATTTGCATGAATTAGGCATCAATATATTAAGTGAATCACATCTTAGAAAGTCAAGTCTTATCCTTTCATAGTTATATTTTCTATCTTGTAATTCATGGTGACTACTACTTGATTTATGATCACGAATTACAGACACTCATCATTTAGTTGTCAACATCAATTTGTGATCACGAATTTCATTCCCATCATGAATTTATTCAAATTTTAAATGTTTTGACCATTGAATGTGACATTTGATGAGGATTTTTTATCTGTTACTCACAAATTTCATAATTAGCACTCGCGACTTGTAGGCAGCGATTGTGAATTTAAGTAACTGTCATACATTTAAGTGATTTGATTACCAACTAATGGCACTTCTTTATTCAATGCATTCCTAACTGTTTATTATTGTTTCACTCCCTTTATTAGCCTATATAAACATCTGAAATAATGTTTTTATTCACTCCTACTCAAAATCTTCATCTCTCTTCTTCCTCACTCTTAAATATCTTCTAATATTCCCTCATTCATAACGGCCCTTAAGAAAGCCTCAAGAGCAGAGAAGGGAAAAGTAGTAGCACAACCTTCTAGACCACCGGCTTTACACATGATGAGAGGGATCTCGACAGAGAAGAAGGATTGCTACAAGGCAACACCTCTAAGATTATCCTACTGAACAAAATTCCTTCCACTTTCCTCCTTGAGTCACTAGGAATCAAAGACAAGATCCACTCATTTCTCTCAAACTTGGGATGGAATGAGTTTATTTTTTGCGATGAACCCAGATATAAGGAGATTGTGTAGGAGTTTATGTGCATTGTGACTCTAAGTCGAATAGCACAATCTTGTGCCAACCAATATGGGTTAGTATTTTGAGCCTTTGGGGACCTTTCTTACATTACCTTTAAGCAACTTTCTAATATTTTTAACCTTTGTATCGGGGATGACATTTCGTTCATCATCTCCGCCTTTCATGTTATATATTCTGAAATTTGGTCTGAAATTTCCATCGAGACCAAATATGAACCCAATACTTCCCTGGACAAATACATTCAAACCTGACCTTTTTAGCTACTTCATCGCATCATTACCTTATCTATTAATGCAAGAGGGGATGGTAATGAGAAAGTATCCCAAAAGAATCTTTCTTTTCTTTTTTATCTCATAAAAAACCAAGCTATACAAACTGATTGCAATCTTGTGGATCAATTGATCCACATGAGCACAAAACCCAATAGTCAATTTCTTCTTCCTTCCCATATCACTGCCATCTACCTATTAGTTGGTGCTCTTAATGAGGAAAATGAAAAATTCCTCACTAAGAAGCTTTTTCCATCTTTAAGTTTTCTAAACCTACCATATCTCATCAATGCAAAAGCCATTCATCCTGATTCTTATACATATACATTGGGTGCTTTTGAGGCCAAGAAACTAGAGACCTCCCAAGCCTTCAAAAGAAAAAGGTTAGTCATTGAAGAGGGAGCACAATCTATTCCACTTCCTCAACCCAATCAAAAAGTCAAAATCACTCTTGTCTCCATCAACAAAAAGCTTGACAAAATGATGAGGACGATCAAAAGATGATTTCTCCTCCTCTCCCACCTATATAGTGATTTGGTGGGCCTTCAGAAGAAAATAGGTGCTACTCCCTGCAATCTTCTAGATTTTGAAGATTGGGAGGACACACGTGAAGAGGAGGATAACCAAGAAGTTAAGAAGGGAGATGAAGCTCAATGTGAAGAGGCTAATTAAGATTTGAATGATTTTAGAGATGATGAGTGTTCTTCCGTCTTCTAGTTTATTTTTAGGATTTATTTTTATGTTGTTTCTTTTATAATCTTAATGTAAAGCTATTGATCCCACAGTTTATTAAATAAATAAAAGTGTTTTTTTTTGCAATTCATTGTCTCATATTATGTGATTGCAATTCTATCTTATGAATGTCTTTATTTACTTATTTGCTTCTTATGTTTACTCTATCTCAATTTATGCACTTCACTCTTTAAAAATTCACCTTCTTTTTAATATTGCCAAAGGGGGAGAGAATAGCATTGGGAAATAATGAGCATTATGTAAAGCATAAGTTGAGGGGGAGCAATAGTAATAGAAATTTTACTTTTTCAAACTTAGAATTCTTTGATTATTTGTTCACTAACTTAGAATTATTTATTTATTATATGATTAACTAATGATTAAATGATCATTAACTATCCCAACTTCACAACTCATGCACTTGATTTTCTCTAAGATCAATTTATGTTGTCAAAATAAAAAAGGCAAAGATTATTGGACTAGGTCGATCAAACCTAAGTCATAAGCCTCTTTTGATCTTGACAATGGAGAATGATTAGTTCTAATGATTTGTTTAAGTGTTGTTTTATAGTTTATAAGGTATTTTTTTTTTCATTGGAAGTTGGATGGAAGTCAATATCTCCATCTTTAAGAAGAACATCCAAATTCATTATCATTATCCTCTACATTGTGACCGTTACTTTGTAATAAGGATGGATGAAGCTAGGCCAGAAGAATTCCTAGACAAATTCACAGTTGCGATACAGCCGAAGGAAGCTTGCTTGATTACAGTGGAATTTGCGATGGCATTTGTTTCTAATGCCACAATCGCAAATTTCATAACAGCAATGAGGGAACCAAAGCCACAGTCACAACATACCAAATGTCCAAGGCAAGCATTGGAAAATCAAAAATCATGAGGGTGAAGCATTTGTCACAATCGTAACTCGAGAAGGTGTTGTCTCCTTGCCAAATAGAGGAATTTGCGGTCTCAGTCGCAGCTAAGAGGAAGTTCAATCACGACCGCGACTTTTGAGTTGTTAATTAAACACAATGGCTATATTTATACAACTAATGGGTGAAGGACATGTGGACTAGCCATTACACACAAAATAAGGTTTTCTACCATGATTTTTGGTTTCTCAATGTAAATTGAAAATTCGAGACTGTGAAATACTAGTAACGGCCACGACTTTCGCTTGATAAGCATTTGATGGAAAATTTGCCTAGCATAACTTAGAGATTTTGGGATAGTTTTTGAGTAATGTCTCATTGGTGGTTGTTGCTTATAAATACCTCACCAAATATATGTAAATGCAAAAGAATTTCATTTATTGTAACTAAACTCTTGCTAATTTGCTACTCATTCTTCTAACACTTCTTTATGTGTTATTAATTATTTGGTGTGAGCATTAAACACCTTTGTCATTAGATTGAGAGTTAGCCTAAGATTCTAAAACTCTTGTAAAGGTTGTGTGTGAGCGTAAAAACACAAATTGTGAGAGGTTTTATGTGAGCCTAAAAACACAAGTTGTAAGGGTTTTATATGAGCCATAAAACATAAATTGTATAAGTTAGGTGTGAGCTTAAAAACACCAGTTTAGTTGAGTGGAATACCCAATTAAGAAGAATTAGGGAGTGGATGTAAGGTTTGTTAATACCCGAACCACTATAAACATCTTGTGTTTATTTTCTCTTCACCTTCTTAAGTCTCTTAACACTTTACTCTTCTTTTAAAATTTTCAAACTCCTACTAATTCAACCCCCCTTCTTGGTGCACTAGGCTAATAACTTCTTCATCCTATCCAAGTTTACTAGTTCAAATGATTCGTTCCCATCCATATCAAAGAACTTTACATCGTTGCCTGAATAAATCTACTTGACTACATAGGGACCTTTCTAATTTGGCTAAACTTTCCTCGTGGATCCGAAACTTGTAGTCATATTGCCTTCAACATAAAATCATAGACTCTAGTTGTACCTGCCTTGACTTTTTTAGTGAAAGTGTACATCATCCTAGCTTGGTATAGTTAGGTATGGCAAAAACCCTTCAACCTCTTCTCATCTATCAGGGCTAATTGGTCAAACTAATTCCTTGCTCATTGAAACTTAGGAATCTATGTCTCAACCAATACTTATAGAGACTTTATCTCCATCTTGATTGGTAGTACTACCTCTATTCCATATACCAAAGAGTATGGTGCCATCACTGTTGATGTTCTGGCTATGGTTTGGTATAACTACAATGCAAAAGGCAACTTCTAAGTCTAGTCTTTATAAGTATCCACCATCTCAGCAAGGATGTTTTAAACACTCTTATTTGTTATATGAGCTGCCTTATTAGCTTATGGCCTATAAGGTGATGACTTGTGATGAATTGCTCTATACTTCTCTATAATTATCCTGACCTATACCTAAAAACAGCCCATTGTCCATCACGATGTGGTATGGCACACCATAATAATAGATGAGATTTTTTTTCTATGAATTGAGCCATTTGTTTTGCCCCTGATTTTCTTAAAGACTCGGTTTCAACCCATTTTGAAAGTAATCCATTACCATTATAATGTACTTATGTCCCTTTGTAGAAGCTAGCTTAATTTATCAAATCATGTCAATATTCTAAGTTGCAAATGGCTACATTAAAGTTTGATTTTGCAATTCCATTAAAGGCATGTGATTGAGGATACTATGGACTAACAGTTGTGACAGTTTCAAACTATTTGAATGCAATCTTAGTAGTCTAATAATAACCTATCCCCAATATTTTCCTAGCCAAGGCATTTTTTTTTATATAGGGACCATATATACCTATGTTAAGCTCTTCGATGACCTTACTCACTTTTTCTTATGTCGAGTTTCTTAAGTGAACCCTATCCAACATTTGTTTATACACCATGTTATCATGAACTACAATGGTAACCTCTTAATTACATCATTATCTCTTTTATCAACCCACCTTTTCATATCATGGTATCATAAGCGATTTTCTATTGACATTTACATCACCCCTTTATCAATATGACATGCTATTATGGATTTAAATGTGAGTAGTGGCTTAATTAACATCATTTTCGACCCATCCCAAATATAAACCAAGGTTGCTAGGGAATCAACCATCACATTATTTTCTTACGGTAGGTTGTAAAATATTATCCTTTGAAAATTTTGGGGTGACCTCTTTAAATAATCTAAGTATGGGCCCAAACATTCATCCTTTAGCTTGAATTCATTAGTTACCTAAGAGATGACCAATAATGATCACTAAATACTTCAATCGTCCTTATCCCCATCTGCATTAAAGATTCCAATCCAAGTGCGCAGGCTTCATACTCAGCCATGTTATTAGTCACTTTAAAATCAAGCTTGTTGGCAATAAAGAGAAACTCCCCTTCTGGTGATAGCATTATTACACCTATGTATGCTCTTTTCTTATTCATCAATATAACAAAGTGCATCTTCCAACTCTAAGGATCAGTTGCCTTTAGTCTTCATTTAAAAAATAGGAAAGTTTGAAATTCTATAATTACTTTATTTTTAATGGCCCATTTAGTTACATTTGCTTTATTTTTAACGACCCATTTAGTTACATACCTGATGTCAAATTCTATCAATAGTATAAGCCATTTTACTTATTTTTTAACTAGTGAAGGGCCCTTGTGTAAATATTTAACTAGGTTGAGCTTCGAAAGCACTTCAACAGAGTATGACTTTAAATAATGCCTCAACTTCTTCATGCCCATGCCAACACTAAACATGTATTCTCTATTTGATTGTAATTTTCCTTATAAAAGAGTAATATTTTATTAAGGTAATACATAGTATGCTCATTCTTTATCTTATCTTCTTATGCCAACATTGCTCCCATAGTACTATGCTTAATTGTTATATACAAAATCAAGGGCTTCATTAGTTTTGGGGGTGTTAGCACTAGTGTGTTAGTCAAGTATTCCTTTATCTTCTTAAAAGCATTTTGACATTGTTCACTCCACTTCACCAGTTTGTCTTTCCTCAATAACTTAAAAATCGATTCATAGATAGAAATAAGTTTAGCTATAAATCTACTAATGTATTAGAGACGACCTAAGAAGTCATTGGCTTCCTCCTCTATCTTTAAGGTAGACACATCTTGGATAGCCTTTACCTTGTCAGGATCCACCTTGATACCAATCTCACCCACCATATGTCCTAATAGTTTACCAAATGTGATCATGAACACACATTTATTAGGATTAAGTCTCAAGTTATATTGGTGAACCCTTTTTAAAAATTACTTTAAGGGTTTAAAGTGTTATTCTTTCATTTTTTAACTTCACCATCATATCATCTATGTACACTTCTACTTTTTTATGGATCGGTTCATGAATAGATTAGTCGTCATTCACTAGTATGCAACTCTTGCATTATTTAAACCAAATGGCATCACCATGTAATAATAAGCCCCTCATTCTATAATGAAAGTTGTCTTTACCTTGTCTTTAATGGCTATCATAATCTATTATAACTTGAGAACCTATTCATGAAATAGTACATTATATAAGTTATTGTGCTATCCATTAATAAATCAATATATGGTATAAGGAAATTAGCGTTGGGCTTGTCCTTGTTCAAGTCTCTATAGTGTATGCACATTCGAACAATTCCATCATTCTTTAACACTAGTACTGTGTTAGGTAGCCATTTGGGATAGAAAACTATCTTTGGAAGCTTAGCCCTCAACTACTTCACCATTTTTTCCTTGATTGACTGAGTTCACTAAAGTTATAATCTTGTGAGTTTCTATTTTACTGACCTCAAATGAGTGTAAGTTTGAATTCTATGCTTGACAATTCAATAATCGACCCTCAATATGTCCTCATATGTCTAAGCAATGACCCTTTAACATTTCTTGAGCCATTGTTCAAACTTTTTGCATTATTTTGGTGTGCCATTAATGGCAAAGAGAAAGATTTTCAAATTTTCTTGTGCCAAGATTAAATGTTGTGCCATTTATAGAATTAATATTAAATGTGCTCTTGAAATGATGCATGTTATACATACTATTATCAGGGAACACATTATTGTCCATTGGTGCCTTAGAAGGGGGGTTGAATAGGGAAATAGTAAGAACTGACAATTTAAAACTAAATGCAAAAAAAAGGAATAATCAAGATATAAGATTTATAGAGGTTCGACAAAATTAGCCTACGTCCTCTCTTGTATTGTTCAATTAGAGCATTCACTATCTTGATAGCTTAAGGTGCTAGTAACAACCCTTACATAAGTAAGTTTATGGGCACTTTCCAAGCCTTTACAAGTGATAGATTTTTAGGCTTTATCTACCTCTTACAAGTAGATCATAAGTAAGTTTTTAGCCACTTACCAAGTCTTTACAAGTAATAAATTTTTAGGCTCTATCTAACTCTTATAAGTAGATAACAAATGCTACTAACCTCAACCCAAAGTAGTTTATAGGTGCGACCATAAACCTTTCACAAGACCCGATTTTCAAAGTTTCCCAACCTAAGGTTTCCTCAAACTAAATATAATTATTTAGGAAGGAGGAAAACTTTTTCATTCAAGTAATAAAGATATTTTAAGTATTCTTATAAGGTATGCTTTATGAAGTTGAGAATGTGAACATAATTTTTGAAAAGGTTATTCTACAAATTTTGTCTTGAAGTTAACTTTTGAAAGCATTGAATAATCAACTTCTATTGATTGCTATATCACTATTTGTTCACCTTTTTTATTGAGAAAAGCTTTCACAATAGAATGCTTGCTTAATGGAACAGTTCTCTATGTATATCTGTTAAGAGTGAGTCCTTTTATATCATGAACAAAGAATTAGCCATTAGGAAAAAAAGATGTCGCTTCACTTCATAGATGTAGACTATCAACGCCTTTTAAGCAATCACCATGCCTATTGCTAATGCATCAACCATCATTGATTTCACAAAAGTTGGTGGTTGTCAAGAAAAATACACTCTTAATAGTTATTGGCTCTATCAAATGCCTATTAGGACTAACTGTTAAAGATAACTTGACTTAAGGCATCTCCTTTTACTTTAACGAAGACTTATTTCACTTTTTCTTTAATGATTATTGAATAAAAATAATGATAATTACTTTTAGGCTCTAATGTCTAGAGGAGGAGGATCGATGCCTATTATTGATTCCCATAATTTATGAACTTGATGCTTTGGTTTTCAAGGTGTACACAAGTCTTTCAATAGTTGTTAGAAGATTTTCAAAGCTCGTTAGCAACACTTTCAATGCCTGTTGAGATATGAGTGTCTATCGTTGAGGGGACCAATTCTTAAAGCTCAAACTATAACATTTATCCAATGCCTATTGGTAAACTTCTAATGCCAATTGGATGTGCTCAGTACCTATTAAGAGAAATAATGTACCTTATTAGGGGGGTCCAAAGTCTTTAGCTAATTTAGAGAGCTTTTTAACTCCTATTGAGATAGACCAATGCCCATTTTAGGTTCTAAAATGTTTTGCTCAATTTAAGGGACCTTGTCCAACACCTATTGTGAAAATACAATGCATGTTAAGGTTAAGATCAATGCCCGTTGTGAGGTTCATTATGCATATCCATGTTAGAGCAACTGCCCAATAATTATTGGGAATATGGACAACGTTTATTGGAAGGTCTAGAAAACTATACTTAAGTTGAAGTGTTTGTCTAATTCCTATTGTGATATCTTTAATGCCTATTACCAGGTCCACAATGCTTATTGGAAGAAGACAACACCCGTTGGTTTGTTAAACTAAGTTTGCCATGACCTTCACTCTTTTGTACTTTGAGTTTTCAAAAATAAATTTGTCTCCATCATCAAAGTCCAAAAAGTTGATGTACCTAAAAGTTGTAACATAAATAACTTAAACAAAAGTAAGGTCTTTGACATTTTTCTTATCATCAAAACAAGAATTGGAAGGTTAAGGTTCAACATTATCCCCTTTTTTGATGATGACAAACAATCTAACAAAAGTAATAAATATATATGTTAAGGATCAAATCTTAACTCCCCCTTCATCTATTAAGATTATGCAAGAGTTATCATGTTATCATTTAATTTCTCTTCTAATAGATTGTTATTTGATCATCCTTGGCATGATTTAACATTTTGCTTTCCCTTAAGATATGCTCATATTATATACACTATTTTATTTCTTATTTCTCATCCATTTGTCATTATCAAAAAGAACTAGACAAACAAAAATATATTTATAAACCATATATTCATTGCAAGAAAACAAATATAATAGTTTACTTTACATTACAAAAGATATGTTGTCTAATCATTTACTATTTTTCAAAAAAAAAAAAAAATCATATAGATGACTCATAAGGATAAGTGGTTTTGGAAGGAAAGGAATAGTTTGATCTTGAGATTTTAAGGGTAATTTTGGCTCTTTGGGTTGCTCTTAGTTCTTAGGCTTTGAACAGGTTCCTTAGACTCTTATAAGGGATCTTGTTGCTTAGAAGAAGTGCCTTTGTGCTCAACTGGAGTCATTTGCTACTCTTTATCACTTGGACTTCTAAGTTGTAGATTTAATCCTTCCATAACCCAATCAAGTGTCTAATTCATATCCTTTAGCTTACCTTTGAGCTGGTTCACTATCTAGTGAAAGGAAGTGGAAGAGTCTTGAACTCTCTTAATAGCAATAGTGAGTGCTTCCTGCTGCTCAAGCATTCTTTGCTCAAAGAGAGAGAGAGATGGAGCAAATAGTCCTTCGACTACTACAACCCCTGCCATGATAGCTTCTTTAATATTATTATTTTTCTCTTTTTCTCGAGGAACTTTTCCTTCCATATGCACTTTTTTAATCAACCCTGTGTCTCACCTCTATAGAATACCCAAGCTTAGTAGCATTTTCTCTCTAATAGGCTCTTTGTCAGGTAGTTTCTCCAACATCATGCCATAATCCTTAAACTCTTCATTAGTTAGGGGGAGGGGGGATGACCTTCATAAATTTTTCAATCTTTGTGATGTAGTGACCTATCACAAAGGCAATGTGCTTGTCAATTTGCCTATCAATTCTCTACATTGGCAAGCAAGGGGTGTTCATCTTTTGGTTGCTCTTCATACACCAAAGGTAAAACAAGTCCATCATGATGCAGTTGCCATTTGATTGTCCCCTTCCATTTATATTCCATGGAATGAACTTATGGGCAATCCTTAAAGATTGAATCGTGATATTTGAAGCCTTATTGTTATTATTATAATTACTTGTTCCACCAATTATGGACTTCCAAAATTGGTTGACATCTACTTTGAAGGTTAGAGGAGGCTCTATCAAACTAGTGTTAGCAACATCTAAACACCTAGCTAATTCCTTTGGCTTGATTTTGTATTTCTTTCCAAAAAGCCTAAACTTAATTGTTCCACCTTTAGTATAGACATTACAGTGAGAAATTCCATAGTAAGCTTCGAGTATGATGATTCTCTAATATGGCAGAAGAATTATCGTCATATGGTAATCATGAGATCCTTAACTTGCACTGCTAAATTATAACTCCAAAAGTCATTCCACTCTAAGAATTTTCCACCACCAAGCTGTTGTTTTAGTAGTTTTTAAGCTAAGAGTTCTTATTTTTCATCTTTAATATGAAATTGTTGAGCTAGAGGATTAGTTGTAAATTTTCAACTCAATTTAGGTGTGTGTTATGCTTCAATTACTTTCCCTTTGCCTTTAGATTCATTGATTGTTTTAGCTTTCTTTTTCTATTATGATTCCAAGTTTGAAGGCTTTGCACTTCTTTTCTTTTATTGAGCAATCATAGAAGTATGATTCACTTCATGATTAAAAGCTAGAGCTAGTATAGGAAGGTTAAGGGTTCTTTTTAATAGGTTGTTTGAATCTATTGGTAGAGTTAGTTTTAGGTGTCATAAGTTATTTAAGGGATTGATGCAAGTAAAATACAATAGAAATTGAGAGAGAGATGAAGAGAAGGCAAGGTTATAGTAGAAAGTGAAAGAAATTTAAGATTTAAGGGGTTTAAATAGAAGTTCAACGAGTTCCCCTTAAAAAAACGCATGACCATTGGGAATGTTTAACGGCTACTGCGAGTTAGGCAATGACTATTGGACATGACCATTAGCTTGGTCTTCTATGTGTTCTTCAGATAATGATGGTGGCTGATTCGTAATGGTCATGGTGCTAACAGTTGTTAGGGATACACAATGATTGTAGAGACTAACAAAATCAAAATAAAAAACCTATATGTGACACAATAGTCATTATGAGATACGCAATGGTCGTTGGCCATGTTACTCAAATAAAAACTTAGTCTAAAATATATTTTTCAATGACAATGATTTTTGAAAACTTAGCTAATGAATGTTATTAATTAAATTTAATGAAATGATCATTAATTTAACTAATATCTGGACAGTTTAATCAATAACAAACAAAATTAAAATCTTTAGTTATTAAATGTAAAGACTTCAATAGTAATCAAATATCAACACAAGCAATAAGGATTATAAATTAATTGAGAAGGGAAGAACATGTTTGAAGCTATTCAAGGTATTTCCATCAATCTTATAAAGTTCTCTTTTGATGAGTTGCATCCTTTCATCACAAAGAAGTTTTATGAAAATATATGCCAATTGATGGTTAGTATTAAAAAATTTCAACACAATATTTCCATTATTAGCATATTCCCTAAGAAAGTGATGTTTGATGTCTATATGTTTGCTTCTAGAATGTTGAATGAAATTTTTAGACAAGTTTATAGGACTAATGTTATCAACACTTAATAACAGCTTACTTTACAACAACATTGTAGTCAATAAGTTGTTGTTTCATCCATAGGATTTGTGCATAACATAGTCTAACTACTACATTGTAATGACCATCTTCATTTACAAATCATGGCATTCATATCCAAAAACACATACACATAAAGGGTTATTCATCACGCATACACAATCCAACATGTATTTAGTGTACATGTATGTTAACTAATGTTCAAGGCTAGTGACTATAAACTGGTTCATATCTAAATATATGTACATGACACAAGGAGAGAGAGAGTTGGAATTCAGTTGATGACTTGTGGTCTATGTGTTTCTATGCAAAACTCTAAGCAAAACTTTATGCACTAAGGTATCCAAACTCTATGTTTTAGTATCTGAAAAACATAATTGTGATTTGGTGAGTCACAACTCAATGAATAAAAACAATAATCAGATTCTTATGGCATAAACAATAATCAAATATCATCAGGATACGTTACAAGTATAACAATTGATATGCAAGTGCAAATGCAATAGTTTGATTTTTATTGTGCCCTTGCAAGGAAAACATTGCTCATGAGAATTCATGTGATTCAAGTGACATTTGATTTTACTGGCTAGCATATAACTAGTAAATCATTTTATCAATAATATGTGCCAATAGGACATATTGGTCCCTTTTCTAAGTGATTCACAAGTGTTTGACAAGCTAGTCGCAACATCCTTTTAGTTCCATATGTAAGTGTTTATTCACAATGGTATATTAAGTAATCATTAAGAGCATATAATTCTCATTTAACTTGTATTCACATGTAAAATGTAACAATTCAATCACATATACATGTAATAGAACATACTCAAATCATAAAATTATCACACATACACATTACAATCTAATTATGGTTTTTACTCACCTTTTGATGTGACCAACCTTTATGGTAGGTTTCATTCTCTCCTATGGCTTCCTCAAAGTGTTGAAATCCTAACATTTGAGACGTACATGGTTATAAGTATGTCAAAATGATTATGAATACTTGGTATGCAACTATGGCATTATCCATGCAAATGGACCTAGTGCTTATGCATATTTTCCTTATGTGGCAGTCTGAGCTTGCTATACTCTTACAATAATAACTATAGATATACTTATCCAAATGAATTTATTCTTTTTTTCAAATAAACTAGACATATAATGATACAACATACTCAAATTTTAGATTAATATAAGACCTATAGAAAATGTGGTGAATTTTTGAATTTTGCCATATTTCAATGTCATCTCAGTCTAAGTAGCTATTACATTCTTGGGTATATCTCAAATTGTAAAAATCATATTGCAAAACTGATTTATCAGAAGTTACAAAAAACATAAAGGAACATTTTTTGTGTTTTACTCATTATCTAATTCAATTTGTAAAGTCACCAAAACAAATGACCAATCTCAGGGTGACCAGGTTTTCAACATTTTGGCAAAAATATTTCACATGCATATAGATCAGACATAAATATACAAATTTCAAGTTGCCACATAACCAAATTCGGAATCTATGACCATCAAATTCTTGGAATATATAATTAAAAGACAGGTGAGGTTTCATCCGAGTATAGGATCAGTCACAATCAATGAGCCATATCTCTTTCCACATATTAAATCAATCAAAACTGCTTTACAAGTATTTAGAAGGGACATAACCCTACAAATTTCATGTTTTGAACTTTTCCAAAATCAGAACATAAGGCCATCAAATTATAAGAAAATAGAGAGACTGAGGTGATTTCGATTAGTTGTAAACTAGCCCTAATGAAGGAGCCATATCACCTCACACACACAAAATGAAGCAAAATTGCTTCATATGCATTCACATGGAGCATAAATCTACAATTTCATATTTTTCACTGTCCCTAATTCCTATTTTACGGATATGAACTCGTGGGTACAAAATTCTGCTCTAACAATAAAACCAACACAATCAGCTCTTGTTCCCTTTAATTTAAACTTCCATCCAAGAGTTCTACTTCAAATAATCCATAATTCTCACTAACCATGCATGATTAACATGTCATGAGGGGTTAATTTCATATGGGAAGAAGATAGATTAACTTGCCTAGAGTCCCAAAACAAAAAAACCTTATGATTCTTTCCTAGGCAGCTCACTCTTATCCCTCTTATTCTTCTTCTTCTTCTTCTTCTTCTTCTTCTTCTTCTTCTTCTTATTCTTCTTCTTCTTCTTATTCTTCTTCTTCTTCATCCTTTCTTTCTTTATTCCTTAGTTCTCTATTTCTTCTACTGTCTCTCACATTTAACATCTCTATTATGATCCTAAAGGGTGAAAAATTCCACTTGTAAACCTATTGCAATAAGATAGAATTATGGTGTTTCACTTTCATTGGTTGGAAGTTCACTTTCCTCTTTTAGTCCCTCTTCTTCACTCCTTAAGCACCTCCATCCATCTTCTAACCCCTATATACTCATAATTTTAAATAAGCTCATAACACCATTATTTATGATGCTATAACATGCATACAACATAAGACAATTTTCCATGCCACTATACAAATATTACATATATGTGCAAGTGTCATCGTCATGTTATCCAATTCACATGTCTATATATGGGATTTCAAATTATTTATGCAATGACTATGTTCATGTGATCATGCCAATGAATGTGGATGGGGATGTTACATTTCCTCTCCTCTTATAAAGAATTTCATCCTCGAAATTTAATACTTGTAAACAAATGTGGATATTGTCGTTTAATGTTCTCTTCAGTTTCCCATGTAGCCTCTTCTTGTTAGTGGTTTCTCCATAATAACTTAACTAAAGGGATTTCTCAATTTCATAACTATTTTGTCTTATAACTAATGATTTCCATTAGTTCTTCAATGTAATTTACATCATCTACAATTGTTTTTGCTGGATCCCTAAGCATATGTGTAGGATTAGATCGATACTTTCTTATCATACTCACATGGAATACATCATGAATCTGAGCCATCTCAAGTGGTAGTATCTAAAAAATATTTATGTACCAAAGTGTCCAAAGTCTATACTTTAGTATCTAAAAAATAATTATGATTTGGTGAGTCGCGACTCAGTGAATAAAAACAATAATCAAATTCTCATGGCATAATCTATAATCAAATATCGTCAAGATACATTACAAGTATAACAATTAACTATGCAAGTGAAAATGCAATAGCTTTGTTTTTGTCGTGACTGAACAAGGCAAACATTGTTCTCAATATATTCAAGTGATTCATGTAACATATGATTTGGGACCTATTGGTCCATCTTTCTGTAATTTGCAAGTGTTTGACAAGTCGGTCACAACGCCCCTTTTAGTTCCATATGCAAGTGTTTATTCACAAATGATATGCCAAGTAATCGTTAAGCGCATTTAATTCTCACTTGGCCTGTATTCCCATGTAACATGTAACAATTCAATCATATATACATGTAATAAAACATAATCATATTATTTCCATGTAACATGTAATAATTCAACCATATATACATGTAATAGAGTATAATCATATCGTACAATTATCACATGCACCTATTGAATCCAATTATGGTTTTTACTCACCTTTTAATGTGACCAATCTTTATGGTAGGGCTTTTTCAAAGTATTGAGATCCTAACATTTGATACATACATGGTTATAAGTATATCAAAATGATTATGAATGCTTGGTATGCAGTTATGGCATGATTAATGCAAGTGTACCTAGTGTTTATACATATTTTCCTAATATGGCAGCCTGAGATTGCTACACGATCATAATAATAACTCCCGATATACTTATCCAAATGGCTTGATTCTTTTTTTTTCAAACAAACTAGACATATAATGGGACAACATATTCAAATTTTAGGCTAATATCATATACACATAAAATGTGGTGAATTTTTAAGTTCTGCCCTGTTGCAATGTCATCTTAGTCTGAGTAGGTCATACATTATTGGGCATATCTCAAATTATACTTGTCTAATTGTAATAATATTCTACCATCAATTACAAAACATATAAATGAACATTTTTCATGTTTTACTCATTACCTAGTTCAGTCTATAAGGTTACCAAAACAAAAGACCAATCTCGGGGCAAGTAGGTTCATAACATGTTGACAACCAGTCATGATAAAGGGACAATATCTCAGCAACCATGTTAGATTTGGCAACAATATTTCACAGGTCTGTAGATCATACCTAAGTATACAATTTCAAGTTTAGATCATCATCAAATTTTGAGTCTATGGTCATCAAATTCTTGGAAAAGTGAATTAAAAGAAAGGTGGTGTGTCATCTGGGTATAGAGTCAGTCCCAATCAATGAGTCATATCTCTTTCCACACAGCAAATTAATCAAAACTGCTTAACAAGTATTTAGAGAGAATATAACCCTACAAGTTTCATGTTTTGCACTCTATCAAAATCAGAAAAAATCATCAAAATATAACAAAACAGAAGACTAAGATCATCTCAGTTCATTTTTGAACCAGTCCTGATGAAGGAGCCATATCTCTTCACACACAGAGAATCAAGTAAAACTGTTTCATATGCATTTATATGAGACATAAGGCTACAACTTTCATGTTTTGTACTTTCCCCAATTTCTCTTCTAGGGTTATGAAATCGTGGGTGAAAAATTCTGCTCTAACA
>CATIWR010103833.1:0-37366 GCA_949677035.1 Omphalea diandra | reverse complement strand
ATATATATATATATATATATATATATATATATATATATATATATATATATATATATATATATATATATTTCACAGGTTACCAAGAAAAAATTCATCAGTAAGTTACCAAGACAATTTAGATAAACAAAATAATTCATCAGTAAGTATAATTTATCGACAACATACCGATTGATTTGATCCTTAGTTGTTAGGTTATTCAATAATTTTTACTGATGAAAATTTCCCTAAGTAAACTTTATTAAGAAATTTTGTCTAGATAAACAAAAAAAATTTCTTAGCTATGATTCATTATTTTCCTAGATAAAATTTTAATAATGAAAATTTTCATAAGTAATTCGAAAATAAATATTTATATACTAAATTTTTTCTAGGCAAACCCATTGATAAATTTTATCTAGAAAATTTTCAATAGGTAAATTTATTTGTCATTATTTTTAAATATTATTCTTTTTGATATTTTTTGTTGACAATCCATAGATAAGTATTACTGATAAAATTTATAAATTGTCTTCTAGGATAATACAGTGACTCTCGACATACTATGAGAAATTCATTAAATAAATTTCTAAAACCAACCTAAATACATAAGCCTCCTAAAAACTAAACATTAAAGAAAATAAAAGTTAAAACCATGTTAAATATTGTCCCTTGAGAGCTTAGATTTTCCTCTCCTTGGTTGAGAGTATTGTTTTTGTTTTTGCTTTCTGTTCATTGGGCTGGTTGGCTCTTTGAGTGTTTCTTTAAGACACTTGTCCTTGTCAGGGAACGAAGAAGCGGGTCTGTCTCTGGATGAGTATGTTGCCAATATTCCACCCGAAAATTATGACTTGTGTTTGGTAGGAACTTTTCTCACTGACCAAACAATTAATGCCAAAGTCATGACGAACGCATGGATAATTTATGGAGGCCAGGAAAAAGAATTTTTGTCAGGGATATTGAGCCAAGCATGTATCTGTTTCCAATTCTTTCATGAAATTGATGTCAAAAGAGTGTCGGATGGGGTCCTTCGTCTGAAACTGGGTGACGATCCTAGCACCATCCCTCTCACACATGCTGCTTTCTAGATTTGAATTGATGGTTCACCAGTTGGATACATGTCAGAGGCGATGGACAAGAAGTTTGTCACTTTTATGGAGTATGATGTTAATAACAACGTCAACATTTGGATGAACCATATGAGGGTGCAAGTAGCAGTTAATGTGCGAGTGTTATTGAAGAGAGGCAAGAAGATCTTGAAGGGCAAAAGTGATTCTTTTTTCGTCCACTTTAAGTATGAAAGACTGAGTTTGTTTTGCTCCCCTTACGGCCGTTTGGACACTCTGACCGCTTTTGTGATAAACGGTTACACAGACTTGTGGAGAATATCAAGAGGGCATAGGGCCAATGGTTAAGGTCTCGACGAGAGCTCCTTACTCTCAAGGCAGTGACCGATGGTTTTGCAACTGTTCAGATGAAATGTTAGGGGATGTGATGATGGTGGGATGGCATAGTTTATCTAGGGCCGAGCTAACTCAGTCAGCTTTATCACACTTAATCATGGAGTAGTGGAAGGGAGCATGTGCATGGTAACTTGGGCAATAGGGGACAATGTGAAGGCAAGACGATTATGGCCAGTACTCTTATCATAACTGACACTTCAATATCAATTGAGCTGGAGAAAATGGGGTAGAATTTTTGGCAGATAGGAAAAGAAGAAAAGCAGGCCCAACCATTAAAGCCTACTCATAATGGCCATTGATGCCACTGGTCAAGATGTAGAAGCTATTATTCAACCCAACTCTAACTCAAACTCCCTGTAGGCCTTTTTTATTGGCAGGACCTGGGTACCATACCTGCCCATAACCATGATTTGCTTGGCCTGAAACTGTCGGGGTTTGGGCTAGCCTCGGTCAGTTCGGGCACTCTGTGAGTTAGTCTTGGCTCTTGATGTTTTATTTTTTTTTGAAATACGAGAGCTACGAGTAAAGATGGGTTTTGAAGGCACGTTGGCTATGGACAGAGAAGGGCAAAGTGGTGGGGTGGTGGTCTTTTGGAAGGTAAAGGATTCTATAACGGTGCTATCCTTTTCTAGAAATCATGTGGATTTTTAGGTTAAGGATTCAGAAAGAGGGAATTGGATCACTAGCTTTTATGGATTCACAAAAAGAAATTAACGAAGGGAGTCATGGAATCTACTGAGATCTTGCAAAGCAAGTTTGGGTTTCCCTTGGTGCTGCATTGGGGATTATAATGACATGTTAACATCCATAGAGAAGAAAGGATGGGTAGAACACCCAACATGACTCTTTTTGTTCATTTTCACACTAATTTAAAACTTCAAGTGCTAGAACAAAAGTTTTTAGAGAAAAACTGGAACGTAAACTTAGTTCCTTTTTCATTCTTACATATTTTAATACAAAAATCAGCTTACATAGTCGATACAAGTAAGTTTGAATGTTGCTTTACAGCTTAAAAAATACATTAACACCATACTATCAACAAACACATGGTTATATGGTGTGCTTTTTACCAAAAAGTTGCTAGCAATTCTCTTCAAAAATATCTTCTTAAAGTCTTCTAGAAGAATGTCAATGACCAACATTCCTCCTTGATATTCTTCTTGAAGATTCCAAGTTTTGACCTTAAAAATTCAAACTTAGCTCTTAGAAGAGCTTTGGTAAGTATATTTGTAATATGTTCCTATGATCAACAGTGCTTGAGTTTGATTTCTTCAACCTTTTCAGCCTCTCTAATTGTATGAAACTTGACTTCAATATGCTTTGTTCTCCCATGTTGAACCAGGTTCTTTGCAATGACAATGACAAACTTATTGTCCTCCCAAATTATTGTTGGATTAACTTGAATAAAACCAAGATCAGTCAACACTTTTCTAAGCCAAATGGCTTGATTTTCAGCATTTGCAGCTGAGATATACTCAGCTTCAGCAGATGACTGAGCAACAACTTTTTTCTTCTTTGAATTCCAAGAGAATGCTCCACTTCTAAAAGAAAACACATAACCATAAGTGCTTTTAGAATCATCAACACTTCTAGCCCAATCACTATCAGCATACCCATGCAATTCATCACTTTCACATTTGCTAAACTAGAGACCAAGATCAGTAGTGCCTGCAATATATCTTAATATCCTTTTAGCAACACCAAGATGAATTTTGTTTGGAATTTCCATGAACCTCGAAAGTAAACTTGTCGTAAACATGATGTCTGGTCTGATTGCAGCTAGATATAACAAGCTCCCCACAATGCTTCTAAAGACTGAGGCATTTGCTTTCTCACTTCCATCTTCTCTAGTTAGCTTCTCATTCACCACTAAAGGTGTAACAACAGGCTTAACTTTATTCAATTGAAATTTCTTTAGAACTTCCCAAACATATTTAGTTTGAGAAATGAACATGCCTTCTTCTGATTGACTAATTTCCATTCCCAAGAAGAAAGCCATCTCTCCAAGATCAAACATCTCAAATTCCTGCTATATTTTCTTCTTAAAGTTTTCAACTACCAAATCATCTTCTCCTTCTTAAAGTTTTCAACTGCCAAATCATCTTCTCCTGTCACCAAAAGATCATCCATATACAAGGATACAACCAGCTTACTTATTCTTCATCTTTATGACATACAAAGTGGCTTCATTTCACTCTTGAGGAAACCTTGTTGCGACAAATAAGTGTCAATTCTCCTATACCAAGCTCTTAAAGCTTGCTTGAGCCCATAAAGAGCTTTGTTGAGCTTGAACACCTTCCTTTCTTCACCTGGGATTATAAAGCCTTTAGGTTGCTTTGCAAAGATATCCTCCTCTAATACACCATTTAGGAATGCTGATTTTACATATAGATGAAAGATTCTCTAATTTTCTTTTGTTGTAAGTTGCCATTAGAAGCCTTATGGTGTCATGCCTTGTTATTGGTGCAAATTTATTAGTGTAGTCCACTTCAACTTGTTGAAGATAGCCCTTAACAACCAATCTGGCCTTAAGTTTGTTTACATAACCATTAGGGTTTAATTTGGTTTGATAAACCCACTTAACACCTATTGTCTTGTGTGTTTCAGGCTTCTCCATAAGCTTCCAAATGTCATTCGTCCTTGTCATGTTGATCTCCTACTTCATGGCTTTCCTCCATCCTTTATGACTTAATGCTTCATCATAAATTGTTGGTTGAAGAGTGACTATGTTGCAACTATCATAAATCTTTTGTAGTAGTCTTGTGCCTCTGACACTATGTTCAGTATCACTATTTGAGCTTTCTTTATCTTCAAGTGTCTCAATCTCAACTTTATCTTGAAACTTTCCTTCCTTCCAATCTCATTCAGTAGCTTCATCAAATTTTACATTCCTGTTAACAAAAATTTTCTCTGTTTTGGGATTGAAAATTTTATATCCTTTGGTGATATTGCTATAACCAAGGAAGATACCAACATCTGATTTCTTGTTTAGTTTGTTCCTTTTTTCTTCAGGTATGTGTGAGTAACAAACACGCCCAAAAACCCTCCAAAGCTCCACTGATGGTTTGGTTTCATGCCACATTTCAAATAGAACCTCGCCATTTAATGCTTTTTTTGGTAACAAATTCAGCAAATAAACAACAACATTGACTGCCTCAGCCCAAAAATGCTTTGCCAAGTTCTTTTCATGCATCAAACACCTAGCCATCTCCATCACAGTTATGTTCTTCCTTTCACTCACTCTATTTTACTATGAAGTGTAAGGAACTGTGAGTTGGTGCTTGATCCCTTCTTTATCACAAACAACCTTGAAATCTCATATTCAACTCCATTGTCTGATCTTAGCATTTTGATTCCACATCCAACTTCCTTCTCTGCTTATGCTTTAATTTTCATAAACTCACTTAGCACTTCTGATTTCTACTTAAAAACTCACCCAACAGTACCTAGAGTAATCATCAATGAATAATAGAAAGTATTTGCTATTATTCAAGGATGGAACACTCATAGGTCCACACACATCAGAGTGCACCAGCTGCAATTTTTCAGTAGCTCTCCAGTTGCTACTTGAGAATGGCAGCTTAGTTTGCTTTCCAAATTGGTAAGCTTCATAAACACTCTCCTTCCATAATTACAGGCAAGCCATCAACCAAATTCTTTTGATGTAACAAATTCAAATTCTCATAACTGAAGTGCCCTAACCTCTTATGCCAAAGAATTGAGTTATTCACCATAATTGAGTATGCATGCAAAGTGTTTTGTGTTACATCTAATGGAAAAAGTCTATCTTTCATATCTACTGTCATCATTTCATTTCCATTTGGATCATAAATGATGCATTTTTTCTTCTTGAAATGCAATTCATAATCTTTTTTAAGTAGTTGGCCAACACTAAGCAAGTTTAAACTGATTTCAGGCATAAATAACACCTCTGAAATGGATTTTGCACCTGTTGGAGTGTTGATCACAATAGTTCCTTTGCCTTTGATCTTGACCCAAGCTCTATTGCCAACCTTTACTCTTAACTTAAAAGACTTATAAAGGATCTTGAAGCTATCCTCATCAAATGTCATGTGGCTTGAGCAATCACTATCAACAAGCCAAGTGTTCATTTCAGTCTTGGCAATATGGAGAGTTGTTGTAAATAACCTCTCAGTTAGAGCTTCTTGATCTTCAGCTACTTGTGCTTGCTAAGTAGGTTGTGTTTGCTTGTTCTTGCATACCTTGGCCATGTGTCCAAATTGATTGCAGGCTCTACATTGAATGTCAAGCCTTAACCAACAATATTTCTCAGCATGTGCCTTCTTCTTACAGTGTTTGCAAGTTGGATACTTGCCTTTCTTTCCACCTTTTTCATCTCCACTTCTTTTATCTTTCCCTTTCTGCTTTTTTGACTGCTTCTTGCCTCCACTTGACTGACCTCCTTCACCTTGCTTTGCCAGAAAATGCTCCTTCAGTTCTCTCCCTGCCTTAAGCTAAATCTTTGCTCTATGGCATGGAAGGCATTCATTACTTCAGTTAAAGTGATGGTGGACAGGTCTTTAGTGTCTTCCAGTGAAGATATCTTTAGCTCAAATCTTGCTGGAGCACTCACAAGAACCTTGCTCACTATCCTTTTGTCTGGCAACTCCTCTCCAAGAAGTCTCAGCTAGTTAACTACTCTCATCAACTTGTCACTATACTCCTTAAGTGCTTCAGAGTCTCCTATTTTGAGAGTTTCAAATTCTCTCCATAAATTCAAAACTTGAATTTGTTTGGTTATAACACTGCCTTGGAACTCCTCCTTGAGCTGATCCCAAGCTTATTTTGTTGTCTCACTATTCATGATTCTAGTGAAAATAAAATCTGAAACAGAGGAATGAATTGCAACTAAGGCCTTGTGTTTCTTAGCACATTCCTCACTATGCTGGTGAAGTTGTGTTATGGTGGGATTGGCTCTCAATGGTGCTAGTTCTCTATCTGATTCCACAACATCCCAAAGGTCAAATGCCCTTAGGTATGGCTTCATTTTCACAACCCAGACCTAGTATTTTTCACCATTGAAGCTAGGTGGTGTTGGGGTTGAGAATCCCTTTGAAGCCATCAACACACTCTTAAGATGTTTAGGTCTTTTTGTGAGGTTTAAGCTCACTTGTTTTCTCTCTTTGCAGACCTTAAAGATCTCTAAAAGCTCTGATACCATGTTCATTTTCACACTGAATTCAAAATTTCAAGTGTTGGAACAAAGGTTTTTAGAGAAAAGCTGGAACATAAATTTAGTTCTTTTTTTATTCATACATATTTTAATACAAAAACCAACTTATATAGCTGATACAAACAAATATTGTTTTACAACTCATTACCTTCACAAATACACTGATACCATGCTGTCAACAGAGACATGGTTACAGAGTCTGCTTTTTACCAAAAAGCTGCTAACAATTCTCTTCAAAAATATCTTCTTAAAGTCTTCTAGAAGAATGTCAATGACCAACACTTTTGAGGATTTAGAGAGGTGGTTGACAAATGTGTCTTGACTAACCATAATCTAGAAGAGTACCTATTTACATGGGAACGAGGGAGAGGAGCTAACCATTGGGTGGAGGAACGAATTGATAATGTTTAATCATTCGCCATTGCTACTAGAAAGAGTGGTTGCTCAGTAGAGGAAATTTAGATTTGGAAATGGGCGATTTACCGGGCCTAATTTAGGTCTGGTTTTTAAGGTGAATTGGAGAAATGATGTTGCTGGTAATGTAATTGAAAAATTGGAGTCTTGCTCTAATGCTCTTTTTTCTTAGGGTAAAGGCTTAGCATATAGATTTAGAGCTAGAATTAATCATTGTAAAAGTGAGATGGATAGATTGCGAAGTAAAGAAGATCCGATCTCATTAGCTTAGTTAGCAGAAATAAAAGCTTTGCTTTCTCGATGGTTAGGCCAAAAAGAACTATATTGGAAACAACATTCAAAAAATTTTTAAATAGAAGAGGGAGATTACAACGCCAAGTATTTTCATGCTACTGCCTCAGCTAAAGAAAGCTAATAAAATAAAGGGCTTGCATGATTCAACACGGCGATGGTGCGAAAAGGAGAATGGTGTGTGTCAAATCGATTTGGATCATTTTATTCATGTGTTTGATGACATAACAAGTTCTTATGATTCAATTTTTGAATGTGTTGATAGTAAAGTAACGGCTTTAGATAATGAAATGTCGCTGTGTCCACTTACGAAGTAGTAATTTCATATTGCCATTTCTCAAATACATCCAGAGAAATCCCCAGGACCTGACGACGACTATTGAACTTTCTATAAAAAATTTTAGACATTAATTGGTGAGAAGGTATATGAAACTGGGCTGGTTGAATTTGTTAACTTTCCCATAAACAATAATAATTGTATTGATCCCAAATTATGATTCCTCATCTAGTACGAAGGATTTACTACCAATCTCTCTTTGCAATGTCATCTACAAAATAGTTGTAAAGGTCTTGGCAAACAGGCTCAAATGCATACTGCCTCAGTTAATTTCTCATGCCCAATCCACATTTGTTCCTGGAAAATCCATATAGACAGTATTCTAGTGGCATTTAAACTAATTCACTTCATAAAGGGGAAGGGTGGTAAAGGTGAGATTGCAATGAAGATTGACATAACCAAGGCTAGTGACCAGGTTGACTAAGGTTACCTTCACCAAATAACGCTAAAATTGGGCTTCGCATTGCTGTGGGTTAATATGATTAGGTTGTGCATAACCTTTGTGAAATACTCAATTCTGGTAAGTGGTAGGGAGGTAGGACTACTTCAGCCAAGATGTGGGTTGAGGCTAGGGGACCCATTATCACCGTAGCTCCTTATATTGTGTGCTGGGGGTCTGTCTACACTTCTAACTAAAGCAGAACGAGAAAGCAAATTGCCTAGATGCAAGATTAATAGAGGGGCTCCAAGCATATCACACCTTCTATTTGCAGATGATTCCTTCTTCTTCTTCTTCTTCTTTTTTTTTTTTTTTTTTTTTTTTTTTTTGTGCTTTAGAGGAGGAATGCCATACGATGAAGGATATCTTGCTTACCTATGAGTCTGCATCAAGACAAGCTGTTAACTACCATAAGTCTGGAGTTTTTTACAGTGCAAATGTTCCTACTTCTTCTCGGGCTCATTTTTTAGATATTTTAGGAGTGTCTTTATCGATTAACATTGGGCATTATTTGGGCACGCCATCCTTGATTGGTAGGAATAAGTGCTATGTTCAATCATTTGAAAAAACGGATGTGGAAGCGGCTTCAAATTTAGTGGGGAAAACCTTTATTAGTTACTGGTAGGGAAATTATGATTAAATCCGTCACATAATCCACTCCAACATATTACATGAGTGTTTTCCTCCTTCCTATCTATTTAGCAGAGGAATTGGAGAGATTACTGAACTCCTTTTGGTGGGGCTCTAAAATAATAGGGAAAAAGATATCAACTGGCTTCGAAAGTTTTCGCAGCTTCAGAGCCTTCAATCTAACAATGGTAGGGAATTGAGTTGGAAATTGCTTACTGACCTAGGTGCTGTGGTAAATCGTTTTCCTCAAATCTAAATACTTTCCTAGAGTGGATTTTCTACGCGCCTAATTGGCGCATATCCAAGTTTTACTTAAAGGAGAATCTTTCATTCCAAGACATTGTTCGAAAGAGTTAAACGTATGGATTTAAATCTTCCGTTATAGTTATGATTGTTATTTAACTGTCAAACAATTTCTGTAATCTATAACAGTTGTAATAATCATTACGTAACGATGTCATATCCAATTATTGTCAACAGATTTATCTTTCTCTGTTAAGTTTGTAAAGAAGAGCACTAATGAATTTGCACATGTTCTGGCAAGATCAGACCCTTTGTTTGGGATTCATATATTCTGGACTCGTGTGTCTAGTATAAATCCTGTACCATAGACAAAATTAAATATTTTTAAATTATTAAGACCCTATAATTCGTGTGCCTAAAATGCTTTTTTTACGATCTTCACATTTTAAATCTATTTTTTTCTTATTTTATTGATATTTTCTTTTTGTTATTTTAATTAAAATAAATTGATACAATATTTGGTTAATTCAATTCAGATTTTCGCATATTATTTAATTTTAATTTTAAAAATTTTATTTTTATATAAACATTAAATAAGTTAAATTTTTAAAAATAAATGAACTGGATAATTTAAAAACTTAATATAAACACCAAAATCAAAATAAATATACTTATAAATCAACAATTTTGTAACTTCAATTAAAAAAAATGAATTTAGAGTAATAACAATGTACTTAAAATAAAAAATAATATGCCTAGAATATAACACCAATATAGTTATAAATCAATAATGATGTACTTTTAATGAACAAATAATGTACCTAAAGTAATAATAATATACCTGAAATAAGAAAATAATATATTTAGAGTACAACATTAATATACTTACAATACAAAATTAATGTACTTCTTCTATAATATTAATATATCTTCATATCAAATGTTATATACTGTGATTTCAAATTAATTTATATGTCTTTCCATAATAATATATCTGTAGCACAACATAGATGTACTTAATTAATATACTTATAGTACAACACAAATGTACTTAAGTGTTTGAACAATATATCTCAATAAAAAATGGACCTAGAGTAATAATAATATTTATGATAAATATATTTATTAAAAATATTGTTATAATTATAAATTATATAATAATATAAATTATATATAAATATTTATATATAATAACATAAATTGTATAATTATAATAATATTATAAAATTAAATAATATAATATATATATAATATATAAAATTATAATACTTAAAAATACACAATAATCTCATTTGTAAAAAAAGAAAAAAAAATGAAATAAAAAAGAAAAAGAAAGTGCACAACTTTATTTTTTGTTCGCCGCACGTGTGGTAAAAATCAGTGCACCTATAAGATAAACAACAAAAACATAAAAAGATTTTGCATTTTGAATACCAAGACCATCAAGATTCGTGATCCAGGATCTGCTGTATGATTTGCTCTTTGTTTGGTAACTCCAAATATTGGCAGCCCCCTAGTTATGTAAGGGTCATGATGTTGTCCGATGCTTCATTTTCGTAATGGTATATTGGTGCTTTTGATTCCAATACATTGCTTATTTCCACATTTAATATCTAATTTGACAGAATTTCAGCATAATTGAGATAAATTTAACCTCATATTGAATTAAATAATGTCCAAAAGTTTAACTAGAACTAACCTCATCTACTAAATCAATTGCAAATAAAAGTATAAAAGAATAATACACAATAAATCTATTTGAAAATATCCAAACAACAATAAAAATATAATAAAGCACTTCTAAGATAATTTTTCATATCATAATCAATGTTTTCAGAATCAAACTGAATCAATAAAATCAGAAACCTATCATTAGTCTGATTTGGTTTAGTGTTTGAAATTGATCACTCAAAATATCAGTCAAAATTGAAAAATTGATTAAAACCAAAAAATCAATTAAAATGAAAATCAAATTAAACCTATTTAATTTAAAATTACGTCATTTGAGAAAATTTTAAAATTTTAAAAATTACACTATTTTACTCAAAATTTAAATTTTTGAAAATAATTTTTATTATTTTGTTATATTGTGTATTTTTTTTCTAATTTATAAACTATTTTTAAGTATTATTTATATATTTTTCAAAAAAATACAAAACTTCTCTATCATACCGAATCAATTGAATCGATTAAATTGAAAATCAATCAGTTGATCAATTCAATCTCTTGTCCAATATAAAACATTGATCACAATTATATATATCGTGTTCCTCTAAAAATAACAATTCTATAACATGCACGCGAAAATTACAATACAAAAACACTCTAATAATATCTCCTAGATCACATCTAATGTATATCACATTCCTAGATAAAAATAACACTTCTAAACCATCATACAATAACATTATCATAAAACATAAATAACTAAAATTATTGAAAGTAAATTTAATAATTGGGAGCAGAAATGAGAGGGTGTAGACAATATAGGCTTCTCTCAGTTCGGCAATGAAGGCAAAGGCAGAGTGACAAAGAGAGAGATACTCACAGACAAAATGAATGAGAAAAAAAAAGTTTTAAAATCACATAATTTCGACAGATATATTGTTATCTGGAAAAGGTCTTGTCATTTAAATTTACAGACGATAACAGTTCTATCAATAAATTTTATAATAAATATATTTAAAAATATACGCCAATGGTTTTTATTCCGTTGATACTAATGTAATGAAATTATCGACCGATTGCGCCCAAATTTTAGTTTGATAGTTACAAACAGAAATAATTCTTTTGATAGTATTTTTTTATTGTTTGATATTAATTATCTATAAAAAAATTTTATATGTAATATCTTGTCAGTAATCCATTTAGAAATCACATGTAAATTATTGATCAATTTGGCGCCATCTTTTCAGGTCTATCTTACTTATAATAATTTTTCATAAAAGTTCATCAATAAAATAATTATACTTTAAAATTAAAAAAACGTAGGTACTCCATACCTAACTACTGATAAAAAAAATTCCATAAGTGAATTTCATTAATAATTTACTACTTTTTTTATAATGTATGTATATGGCATGAGACAATTATTAATTTGAATGTAAATTCCAATTGGTACTTTTATAAGAGCACCAAAAAGTTTATAAATAAAATTATTCTTCTTTTTTTTTTTAAAAAAAAAAAAAAACTTCTTCACTTTTATCCTTTCATTTTAAAAAAAGAATTCAAAGTTGAAAATTTTAAGATAATTGTTTGTAAATTTCATAATTTTGTTATATGATAAAAGGGTTTTGTTATCAAATCTAACAATAAACTTAGATAATTTGAGAGCATAATAATGATCTTATATGCCTCAAAACCTTTTATTTAATCCTTAATTCTAACGCATATTGGTGTTAAACTCTCAATTAACCTTAAATTAATTTTACAAATATTTTTACTATTAATTGTAGTCTATCCCCAATCCATCCCCTTTAGAAATTTCACATATAGAGGAACACATATATTAATATTGTGTTTGGTTTAAATTTAATTTAAAATTTATTTGCAAATATGTTTGACATACTACAAAAAGAAAAAAAGAATTCATTTCTAATGAAATAAATTTTATATTTGATTTAAACTTAGAATTCAATAAAATATTTTATTTTGTAAAAATGTCCTTTTATAAGAAAAATATATTATTAGTGATTTAAAATGGGGAAAAACATAATTTTGAGGCATTGTTCTAATCCAGCCATATGTTTCCATTTATACCCCATCTCCTACGCCCCCCAAAACTAAGTGTAAAAACCCCAAAGTCTCAAAGTACAGAGATCAATTGACAGAAACAGAAGCATGCCATTACGTTCACAATCTAGCAAAAAAATCATTTGTTTCTCTGTGGCCATCTTTGCAATGCTATCAACGATGTCATTCCTAGATCTTGGTATATGCATGATCAATACATTGTGTCTATGGCTAACAAAATCTTTTATCTTTAAAATGAGATTCCATATGAAATAAAGGGCTTTACCTAGTAATACATTGTTGATGAATTCAATGGTTATTGAAGAATTAGATTTAATGATGATTCTGTGTATAAGAAGAGAATCGACTTTGGAGATTTAGCAAGCTTTCCAAATTGCCAAGACTTCAGTTTCAAGAGGGTTAGAGGCTTCGCAAGAATAGGAGAAAACAACTTAAAAACCTCAAGAAGAATCTCTCAGAACTCCTTCTATGCCTACTTTAGATAATTTTTGGTTGAATGAATAGTCTACATTCCATTTCAAGTCTTAATTGGTTAGAGGGTTTCATTCTAAGTACTAGTCGTTGGCTATAATACTCCTCCAGGATTTGTACCATGATTTGGTCAATAGAAAACACAATTGTTTCTTTATAGCCAAATAGACCAAATTGCAGAATAGAGACAAGTGTACCAAAATTTTGTTAATACCTTACCTTCAGCATAAGCAGGCCATTAATTGAAAAGTTCTTTAAAAAGAAGATGGTGATGTCCATGATGCACATCACCACTCAAAGATTTTGCACCATAATATCCATATTGGTTTGCATAGCAAATATAAATGGTATACCAATTCAAATGTAGAGGTGCGAAATAGGCATATGTTTAAGGATCTGTCAATGATACCAAAACTCGCCAATAGATTTCTAGTTACAAAACAACCAATAAATGTTTGCCAAACTAATAACTCTGCGTTTAGAATAACAAATCCTTTAAAGATCTTCAATATGAATGGAGTTTTAGAAGTATATAATTTTTCTTCAATAACTTTCCAAAAAGATTTAACAAAGAAAATGCCTTGGGAATCATATTTCCACATTAGTTTATCTTTTGCATTTTTTTTCAAGTCCTCATACAAGTCTGACTCCCAAGAGAATTGGTTCCTTCTTCATTGAAGCTTCCATTTCAATTGTCTTCTTCCCAGACCCCCATTTCATTAATCTTAGCTTCCCTATTTGTTGCTAATATAAATAACCTTGGGAATAAATCCCTTCTCACACCATTTATCATACCAAAAACTGATTTTATCATCCTTTCCAACCCATATTTTAAACCATCAAAGATTAATTACTGAATTGAATCACTGCAGGTAAGCACTCTATTGATATCTTTCCATATGAAAGATTTGTTTTCGCCTAATTCATCACCAATGATGTGTGTTTTGCCATATTTTTCCAATATCACCGATTTCCATAAAGCTTGTTGGTCGTCATTTAATCTCCGAAGCCATTTAAAGAACAAGGCTCTATTTTTATTCAATATAAATCCCACCCCCAAGCAGCCAAAAGATTTGCTTCTCTCGATTAAGCTCTAGTTCACTGTATAAATTTTTCTCTTTTCTTCAAAACCATACCAGAAAAATTGTCTTTGAAACTTCACTATTTCATTAGCTACACCTTCTGAAATTTTAAATAAAGAGAGGTAATACATAAGTAGATTATTGAACAATAAGAGTAAGATGACCAACTTATGAAAGATATTGAGCTTTCTAACTTGTGAGCTTCTTATGAATTTATTGGTTCCCAAATGGACACTCTTTTTGGATTGGCACCAAGATGAAGACCTAAATATCAAAAGGGGAGAGATATCGAATCACATTTAAGAATGTTATTTACAGCTTCCAACCAGCTTTCTTTGACATTAATATCCGCCATTTGAGTTTTTGAGAAATCGACTTGTAAACCAAACATCACTTCAAAGCATCGGAGTAAACTTTTAATAGTACAAAGGTCATAGAGATTAGATTTGTAAAATAGGATTGTGTCATTAGTGAATTGTAAGAAAGGAATATTAATTCCACTTCTTTTGAATTCAACGCCTTGGAAAAAACCAAGATCAACTGCTTTATTAAACATTTGTGTTATTCCTTCTGTGACTATATTAAAGAGAAATGAGGATAAAGGGTCCTTTTATCTTAGACCTTTTTGCATAAAGAAGAATTTCGAAAGTGAACCATTGATCAAAATCATAATTGAGGACTAGCTTATATAGTTTTTTTTTTTTATCATAGAAATCCATTTTAAGTTGAAACCCATCATATCCATTACCTTGAAAAAGGAAGTTCCACGATACTAAGACAAAAGCTTTGTGAAAGTCCAATTTAAAGATGATCCCTCTATCTTTGTTCGAAAGCATGAAGAAGCTCATTTGCAATTAGAATGCTATCTAAGATATATCTTCCTTGGATGAAAGTTAACTGATGTTCACTTATCACTTTATTCATCACTTTTTCAATTTGGATGAGAGTACCTTTGTTATGATTTATATACACAACCTACCAAACTTATTAGTTTGAAATCCTTGAATTCTTTTGCATCATCAACCTTTGGTATCAGGCATGTAAAGGGTGAGAATATTGCAGACAGTAAATAACCAGTACTGTGAAAGTGGTTGAATAAAGTTAAGATGTGCCACTGAAGAAATTCCTAACATTTTTTGATGAAGTTTAAGTTGCAACCATCAGGTTCGAGTGCCTTACTTCCATCACATTCCCAAACTACCACTATGATCTCCTCAATATCAATGGGAGCATCCAACAACGTCCTTGCTTCATTTCACAGTTTCTTGAATTTTAGACCTGAAAAGGATGGTTCTTCCTAATCAACATTAGTAAATAAACTCGAAATGTATTCTTTTGCAACCACTTTTATATCATTAGGTGAAGATACCAACTTGTTTTCATGTTTGATGGTAGCAATAGAGTTTCTCTTTTTTCTTACTATTGCCTCAAGATGAAAGAATTTAGTATTTTTGTTTGTGCTTTTGATCCATCCGAGCTTAGTGTTTTTAGAAATTTTATTCTTCTTTATATTTATCCCCAAGCTTTATCATTAAATTTCTTCTTCTAGAGATATCATTTTCATTGGCATTTGAGGCCTCTATGTGCTTATCTATTACATCAACTTGTTCTTCAATAGATGAAAATCTCTTTATGAAGTAGTCCAAAAGAATTCACATTCCATTCTTTCAAATGATGTTTGATTGCAATGAGTTTTTTATGAATTACACTAGGTCTATGGTATAATCCGGCTAATTGTCGCCACCACCCCTTTACCAAATCAATAAAGCCTGGTAAGGACATCCAACAATCAAAGAATGCAAAAGGTTTTGGACCCCTGTTTATTTGAGCCTTCTCTAGATGCAATGGTCAGTGACATGAAAGTCCTTTTCTAAGACCCCATAGAGATAGGCTCGAAAACTAATTGAGAAAGATAGGATCCACAAATACCCGGTCGATTCTACTAGCACTACGACGGTTACTCCATGTGAACTTTCTTCTTTTCGGTCGCATCTCAATAAGACCCATATTCCTAGATGTTGTTATCCCTGTATTAGAATCAATTTTGAAGATCCTTTTTTCAGCACTAAGAGCTCCATTGAAGTCATCCCAGAGTAGCCAAGGTTCATAAGAATCATTTTTGGCATTCATAATTTCATTCCAAACTTCAAATCTATCTTGATGAGCGGTTGGTGGGTAGACCGAGATAAAAACACAATTGAAGTTCGAGGCAATCCATGTTCCTGAAATTAAGCACCATCTGTTTCCTTTAATGACGTTACAGACCTGAAGCATCATTTGTCCCATGAGACCAATATTCCACCAGAGTTACCATTTGAATCAATCACCTCGAACCTTACATCAATTCTACCCCAAATTGCACTGATACCACTTTTGTCAAGACTTTCCATTTTCGGATCCAACAAAGACAAGAAACTTATTTTCTTTTCGATGACCAATTTTTTGACGGTTGATTTCTTTGCATTGTCGTTTAGGCCTCTAACATTCCATGAGATGGCATTCATTGTTCGACAATATTTTCAGGCTCATTCTGCCTTTTGTCAAACCTTTTCTTTGCTTCTTGATGTTCCATTTGTCTAATTTTCTCGGCAATGGCTAAATCATCCCCATTTGTACTTAACCCAACAACTATTCCAATTTTCCACGTTTCAACTACCTCTTCTTCAGGTGAAAGAACTTCTCTAAGTAAATCTTCAATTTGGGCTCTCATCTTCAATTTTTTGCATCTTTTCAACTTATCCATAATGGCTTCATTCATATCCACCATTCCATTGTCAGGTTTGGATGTGGGAATTGGTACATAGGTAGGAGTAGATTTTGCCTCCGTCGAGGTTTGGGGTCGTTGCAACAATTGTGTTACTTTAGGCATCATAATAGAGGGTGTAATGAGTTTTACCCTCTTTTTCATTTTATTTTTTGATCCCGAATTAACCAAGGTTATATACATTTCACTGAGACTACCAGAGTCCAAATAATCAAGTGAGTCTTCATGGTTTGATGTGTTGTTTCTGGGCTTATCGATGTGTTGTTCCTCTGAATTGTACCCATATTTCCCTTGGGTCTTAGAAATAGTATGGCCCAATAGAGGAACAGTTAAGCTGGATGACCAAACCCGGAAGGTGGTCCATAAGAGGAGAGCTCATTTGGGTACGCTTCGAAGCCCATGTCCTTTTCCACTTGGGTTGAGTGAGTCTGTTTGCCCACTTGTCTTTCATTATTTGAGTTTGGAGACATACTTAGCGGCTGCACATGTAAACTTTGGTTCACATTAGTCTCGGGAACAACAGAGCCTTCATTAGAATGGTTAGTACCTGAAGAGTCTTCTCGAGCAATTTTAAGGAGATTTGATTCATCAACACTTTTATCACCTCTATGCCTAAATTTGTAAAGATGACCATTTCCTTGAACGTTGTTGTTTAGGAAGTTAACTGGACCTATCTCTTTTGTAATTCTGATAGGGAATAAAACTCCATTGACTTTTACTTCTAGGACTTCAGATATGAATTCATCGATATATGTTGATATTAGAGCTCTAGCGGAATCCAGTCTCTATGATCAGCCGTGTCATCATCTAAAGTGATAATGGAGCCCCATTTGCAACAAATTCTAGAAAAGAATCTTTCACCCTAGATATGGAGTGGAA
This sequence comes from Omphalea diandra, assembly GCA_949677035.1. Taxonomy (NCBI): domain Eukaryota; kingdom Viridiplantae; phylum Streptophyta; class Magnoliopsida; order Malpighiales; family Euphorbiaceae; genus Omphalea; species Omphalea diandra. Next base: position 19,430 of record CATIWR010103833.1, on the reverse strand, counting down.
CATTCTCAAATCTGAGTCACAGGAGTCTTTAATTACCAATATCCAAATGATTCCATTGCTTAATTAGGCTGAACTAATACCCGTGACGTGTCTTCATTCAAAAATTTTAACTTCTCTTCCTGACTGGTGAACCACATAAGGATCTTCTTACCTCCCATTGCAATGAGTTTGCATGAGTGTATTCCTTTTGAATTAAACTCGTCATTTAGGCCCGTTATAATAGTGACTGAGTAAACATAACCTACCAAACATTTGTCTAGCCATTCTGATTCCTCCTTTTTTTCTTCGAAATCAATTCTAGGATTGGGATTCCTCCCATTTGTTCCTTTATTGTCTTTGACAGTGTCGACATAAGATCTCCCCGTTTGCCTTCTGTTCCTGATAGGATTATCTAGTTACTTAACATCTCCATATGCCTTCCATATTGATTTTGTTGTATTCATCTGCTTGCTCGGATCTGCCATTTTCACCATTACTCTATTCCTTCTGATAACAAAGCCCTCTAGTGCTACTATCGCACTGCTTGCCGCATTCCTGGAGTTGTATCTTACAAAAGCATATCTAAATCGCTTATAAGGTCTCTTTTTCCTTGGGATGAACACGTCAAAAACCCTACCAAATCTGGAAAAGACCTTGTATAGATTCTTCTCATTTGTGTCATAATCTAAAAAATCCATGAAGACATATATCAACCTCTCCTTCCATAAGGATCCTAAAATCATTGTCGTGATGTTGAAACTTGTAGTCTCTCCTTCCATAAGGATCCTAAAACCTATTGTCGTGATGATGAAACTTGTTGTCTCTCCTTCCATAAGGATCCTAAAACCTGTCTCTTCATTTTATTTCGACCATTGTCCTAGTTGCAAGTTGTCACAGCTTTGGAGAGTCGATTCAAGTCTTGCAACTATTAAATTACCCCTATCGGATGTTACTGTCTATATTATGTGACATTTTCTGAATAGGATAATGCTTCTAAAGAGAGGATAATTAGGATGAGTCGAAAGCCCAAAAATTTGGACCGTTTCTTGCTTTTTTTAAAAAATGTCCCTATATAAATTTTTATAAAAGTAAAAAAAAAAAAATAAGAGAGACAATAAAAAAAAAAGAGAAAGAAAAGTGAAAAAAATATTTTAACTAAAGTATTTTTGTCATAGTGAAAAAGTTTTACACTTTAGAATTCATTTGCAAATTTGATCAATTTTGATAGAGTTGGATTTACTTTTCACCAATTTTAAAGATGTATGAAATATAATTCCGAATGAATTTTTATTAATATCAAACATATGAAATGTGAATTTGTAATTGAATTTTATAAAAATTATAAAATTTATTTATACAAAACAAAATGGAAGTATTTATCACATATTATCTTGGATCAAAGAAGTTCATATCGTAATATTAAAAAAAAAAGTGCAACATACTCTCTTCACAACCGTACAAGTTTCATCAAAAAAATAAATCATAAATGCATCACATCACATTTATACCACACAATACGGGTGTAAATAAATCAATATAACTTGCAAATTATTCAAGATTAACTCGAGAAATACTCAAAATCGACTCGATATTAATTGAGTGGAGCTCGAGTTAAAGCTATTCAAGTAATTGAGCGAATTGAATTCGAGTATTAAAATACTTGACTTGAGAGGCTCGCATGCCTAATTGAATTTATGTAATATTAAATAATTAGATTACTTTATCCTTTGAATTTATCATATTTACAAGATTACTCAATTGAGTTTTGTTTTGAGTTTAATGGAGTTTATTCAAACTGAAATTTCAATTTAAAGAATTTACAACAAAATTTATATAAATAAATGAGATTAATTGAGTTTAACTCGAGTATTTGAGTACTTGACTGAGCTCGAGCTCAAATTCAAGCTTAAAAATTGAGACTCGATCAAGTTTCGAATTTTAAATTCGAGCTCGAGTCTAACAGAGCTTGATTCAACTCGGCTCGATTATACCCCTACCACACAATATGATCTCTCTTTTTTCTTTTTGTTTTTTGAAGGTTGCATGTGGTATATATGCCATGAAATCTCAATTAAAAAGCAACAAAAACATTCTACAGGAACCTAGATTTCCTGCATTCGCGACGGCTACTGTGACGCTTGGGATCGGTGCAGTAGTTATAAATCATGTGATACTTTTGCACCCACCTGATCCATTTTCGACCTTTTACACCTATACCTTGAGTTAGCCATGGTTTGTTTCCAGGAGAACTAGTAGTCTGTACATTGAAGTTTCCGTAATAAGCAGTGAATGGTGCCTTTGACCAGTCTGTTTTAACTGCTCCTTTTCTTGTTGCCCATTGTTCTCCATCCCATATTGTTGCATATACCCTCATTGGTTGGCTCTTCGGAAATGGAACTCCTATGGATTCTTTATTCTCGAACACTCTTATGGGGATGTAATCCACTAATATACTGCCAACACATATATGGTATGTTAACTTACAGACTAAGTATCATACTGGTGTATCTATATAATGTAGAAGGGAAAGTAGAGTTGGGTCTAGAGTCTATATATATATTCTTACATGATGCGTTGAGGATTCCATATTACGGAGTATGTGTGGAAATCACTTGTTGGATCGAACCAGAGGTGGAATTCTTGCTCTCTGTTCCCTTGCCCTTGGGTGTACACATTAGTATGGAGGGTATAGGGAGATCCACTCAAGTTACCCAAGAACTCTAGATCAATCTCGTCATGAGTTGGCCCTGGCTTAGATGATAACTGCAAACAGATTACAATAAATTACTTATTATATGGTTATGATAATTTAATTTATTACTGACGCTTGATAAATAATATGCATGGCTGTCATTCTTGTTCTACTAATCGAAAAGAAAAGTGTGCAGCAATTAATTAAATGATCATAACCATATAAACCATGTGATCCTTTTTTGTAAATTAGGCTCAATTAGTAATTTCATATTAGAAACAACTACAATTTTATTAAGATAACCTGATAAAAACAACTATAATTTTATTAAGATAACCTCATAATCTTATAATTTTAAAGATGACTTTAATATTATTTTGTCACAACACATTAATAACTGAATACTACAATAATATTACGATATGATGCTATTGTGTAAAATTTTAAACCATTTGTGTAATCTATAAATTATTTCTAATGATTTTATCAAAAATAAAAATTATATAAAATGATAAATAATTACAGACATTAATGAAATTATTATTTAAATACTTAAAAATTATACTAGTTACGATATCACGATATCATGTATGACATCATATATGGCATTGTAATGTTCTCATAATTAATAATTTCGTTGATTTCTAATATGGTTTGATTAAATCTTTTTTTTTTTTTTTTATAGCTCCTAACTTATTTAAATGATAATTTTAGAAGAAGAACAGACGAAATAAAATAATGGGACAAGAAGTGAGGAAAATATAATGTGGTGAATTTGATAATTACGTAGAAGGTGGTGACGGTGCCTGCAGATTTGCCAGGGACAAGTTTCATTTGGATATCAAACCTTCCAAAGAGATATTCCTGTTTGGATTGGAAGCCAGAGCCAGAAGCCTTGTCAAGGGTCAGCGAGAGAAGATTTCCTCCATTAAGAATCTTGCCCCGACCATCGCCCCATGTTATGTCCACATCTTGATTAAAATTACCGGCATGGGCAATAAAACAATTCACAAGGAGAGAAATGTTGAGGAAAAATGTTAATGGAACTCTCTTCGCCATGTTAACAAGGAACAGATAGGCTTTCCCTCCTCTTCTCCTTGCCAACACTTGAACCCTGAAGGCCTAAACAAAACACTGCTTGCTTCAGGCCTTTATATAAAGGTAGATATGCGTTACAAGTAGGAGGGGATAATCAACGTACTATATATAGGAGATTAATTCTGTATAAGTAGTTAAGAATAGCTAATCATGCACAACAAGGACAGGGAGATGACTAATTAATCATGGGTTAATCCTCAATTGGATAGGAGAATTTGTTGGAGATTAACTTTGCCACCAGCTTAATAACGTCACCAAATACTTCAGGTTTTTTTTTTAAAAAAAAAGTCAGCATCACGTAGTTAACATTATTAGTTGTTTATTGTCTCAAAATGGACATTCTTATTAAATCAAAATATTTATAATCGTTTTTTTAGTTTACCTTTATTAATTATTAAGTTAGGTAAAGTACATGTATTGTCTCATTAATATAATTAAGGGTATAGATGGAAAAAAATATGAGTCGACAAAACATTTAATATATTTTCTGAAACAATGTGAAAATTGAAAGGTAACAATCTTTTTGAGATAAAGAGAGTAGTTGTGAATCCGCATGTTATGTGGTATAAATTTTAAACAAATTTAATATTTACTTTTCTTAAATAATTAATTAATTTAGATAAATTATTAAATTTAATATATAAATAGTCATTCAATTTAATTATTATTTTATAAAAATTTATTAGCAGGTAAATAAAATAATAAAATAAAATTCCAAAATTTATAATTAAGTACAAATTTAGTTGTAATAAAAATTATTTATTGATTTATATCTTTAATGACACAATTTTAAGAAAAAATTTATTAAATTTGAATAAACAAATTTCTAATAACAATCAATCAAACAAATAATATTAAGTATTTCATAACAAAAAATTAATAGATGATTGCAATATATATATGTGTGTGAGAGAGAGATAATTCTAACAAAAGATTATTTATCAATTCTTACATTCAATCTTATGTGACAAAATTTTAAAAGAAAATTTACTAAAGTTGAATGACATAATTTATGATAATTTATTACATTGTCATTTATCTTTATATGCTTAGAATTTTGAACAATTAATGAATTAATTTAAATCTTGACTTCCTATTTAGAATTATTTTTCTAATTTTCTATTTAGAAATAATTTAGTATTTTTTACTTTTAAGTTTTTATAACTTTCAATTCAGAATATCTAGGATTTCTATTTAAATATTTTATTTTTTAGTTTTTCTGATTTCTTATTTAGAAGTAGTTTAAAATTTTTACCTTTTAGCTTTTTTTAATTTTTTGTTCATAATTTTTTTATATGATCTTGACTTTCTATTAAGAATTTTTACTTTTAAGATTTTTTTAATTTCTAATTTAGAATATTTTGTTATTATGACAATTGAGTTTTTTAATTTTTTATTTACAAATATTTTTTGATATATAATATAACATAAAATAATGATATGCAGCTATATTATAGACAATTATTTGATAAATGAAAAATAATGATTTAAAATTAATTTTAAGACTGAAATTAATTATATATACTAGTCGTGAATCCACACATTCTACCAGATGCTTATAATAATAAATTTTAAATAATTTTAATATTTATTTTTATTAAAGAAATAGTTAACTAATTAAATGATCAATTATTGTTTTATAAATTTACTATCAAGTAAATAAAATAACTAAATAAATTTCTTAAAATTTATAATTATGTAAGAAGGTAATTGTAATAAAAGATTATCTATTAATTCATACCTTCAATCCTATATGGTACAATTTTAAGAAAATTTTATTAAATTCGATTGAAATAAATTTCGGATAATCAATCAAATAAATAATATTAAGTATTTCATAATCAAAAATAAAATTTATAAATAATTATAACTTATATATATATATATATATATATATATATATATATGTGTGTGTGTGTGTGTGTGTGTGTGTGTGCGCGCGCGCGCGCGCGCAAGATAATTGTAATAAAATATTAGTTATTGATTCATATTTTCAATTTTGTGTATCATAATTTTAAGAAAAAAATTATTAAACTTGAACGATTTGAATAAAGTAAATCAAACAAAAAATATTAAGTATTTCATAATAAAAACTAAAATTAATAAATAAATATAAATTATAAATATGTGAAATAATTATAATAAAATGATTGTATATTGATTTATACTTTTAATTTTGTTTAACAAAGTTTTAAGAGAAAATTTATTAAATTTGAACAAAATAATTTTGGCAATCTATTATACTGTAACTGACTATTATATACTTAGAGTTTTAAACAATAAAAGCAATTAGTTTTAATTTTATTTTTCTGTTTAAAAATTTTCTCTTTTTAAATTTCTAGTTTAAAAACTATTTACAATTATTACTTTTTAAATTTTTCTAACTTTCTATTTATAAATTTCTTTTATATGATCTGAGTTTCCTATTTAAAATTTTTATTGTTTAACTTTTTTAATTTTCTATTTAGAAAATCTTTTTTATAAGGCAATTAATTTTTCTAATTACTTATTTCTAATCTTTTATAATATGAAAATATTCTATTTACATAATATAAAATAATGACATGAGGCTATGTGACAAATAATTATTTGACAAATGACAAGTAATTATTTAAAACTAATTTTGAGACTGCAATTAATAATATATACTAGTCACGAACCTACGCGTTGCATGTTTGATTATAATATAAACTTTAAATAAATTTAATATTTATTTTATTAAATAATCACTTAATTCTTTCAATGATTAAAATTAATATATAGTAATTAAAGTTTAATTAGTATTATAAAAAATTTATTATCAAGTAAATAAAATGATATAATAAAATTTTCAAAACTTCTAATTATATGTGGTAGTTATAACAACAAATTATTTGTTGATTTATACCTTTAATCTTATATGGTATAATTTCAATCGAAAATTTATTAAACTTAAATAAAATAATTTTTAATAATGAATCAAATAAATAATATTAAATATTTCGTAATTAAAACAAAACTAATAGATAATTACAAACTATATATGTGTATATGAGATAAAGGTAACAAAATAATATCTATTTATTCATATTTTTAATTTTATGTGGTACAATTTTAAGAGAAAATTTAGTAAATTTGAAAGATTTAATTTCTGACAATTTATTACACTGTCTTTGGCCCTTATATATTTAAAATTTTGAATAATCAATAAAATTTATTTGAATCTTAATTTACTATTTAGAATTGTTTACTATTTAGTTTTTTTATTTTCTTGTTTAGAAGTTATTTAGAATTTTTATTTTTTAGGTTTTTATAATTTTCTATTTAGAATTTTTTTATATGATCTTGAATTTTAGTTTAGAATTTTTTTAATTTTTAGATTTTTAATTTTTTATTTAGAAATTGAATTTTCTAATTTCATATTTAGAATTTTTTGATATGACAATTTTTTATAACATATTCTAAAATAATGACACATGGTTGTATTATATATAATTGTTAATTTTAATTTTTATGTGATACAATTTTAAGAAAAATTTTATTAAATTTAAACAAAATAATTCGTGACAATCAATCACATAAATAATATTAAGTATTTCATAATAGAAAATAAAATTACTAGATAGTCACAAATTACATATTCATATGTGTGGTAATTGTAATAAAAGATTGTCTGCTAATTTTTACTTTCAACCTTGTATAACATAATTTTAAAAGAAGATTTATTTAATTAAAACAAAGTGCTTCCTAATAGTATATTAAATTACCGTTACTCATTATATATTCAAAATCTTGAATAATTAATGAAATTATTTTAAATTTCAGTTTCTTATTTAGATTTTTTTTACTTTTTAGGTTTTTTGAATTTCTATTTAAAAATTGTTTAGAATTTTTCACTTTTTAAAATTTTCTAATTTTCTATTCAAAATTTTTTTTATGATCTTAGCTTCTTATTTAAAATTTTTACTATTTAACATTTTTAATTTTTTATTTAGAAGGTGTTTTTATATGACAAATAATTTTTTTGATATAACAGTTTTCTGTAACATTATATAAAATAATAACACAAGATTATATTTAAGATGAGCTCAGTCCGGTTCAGTTCAAGGTTTGAAGAAATGACAAGGAGGCAGTAAACTAACTTGGCTGATAATAATAAATAACATATTGATACTTTGTGCATCACTTGAATAAAAATGCAATTTAGTAAACAGTGAAATAACAAGCAAGCAGGAAACTAAATTGACTCGTAATAATACATAACATATTGATGCTTTATGTATCACTTAAATATTTGTTCAGCTTAAAATTTCTGCTATGCTATTTGTTAAACTCTCAAACAACACGACGCTTTGTTTAGTAGCCTATGGTGCTTTTTAGACACGTAGTGAAAGTGTACGAGGCAACAATCACGTGATACCCATCCTTCCTTACAAATACCACATCCACATTCAAATGAATTATTTGTGTTGGCAACTAATTTGGCTTCTCATTTTATTAATTAGAGGTCATAATTTTTTTTTCAATTAATCTGTTTTTGATGGAATAAAAAACAATTTCATATTATGCATGCAAATTAATCTGCGATATATCTGCTTTTTTTAAAAAAAAAATTATATATATCTAATATCATCTCAAAATTATGGATTCATAAGTTTGGATAAATTAGAGCTAAATCAAACTAAGAAAAAAAAAATACACGTGATAAAATAGACTTTACCGACTCTAGAAGACAGCTTTTTTGGAATTTGCTACATGAATCAGTTCTTGGGTCGCTATAATTGTCTTTTATTAAAAAGCTGGTAATCTACTAGACTCCAGTTGTGGTTTTAAAGATGCTGAATTTTGAATTCAAGGATTTTTACAAGTGTGTTTGGGTGTTTATCACAATTTTTCCATTTGATGCTGACTGACACCATGACATTTTATCTTTTAGTCTAAAAAAAAAATTGTAATTATTTTAACCTTTTGAAATGAAGTGCGAGAGGGCTTAATTGATGCGTAATTGAGAATGACAGAATATGCAAGGTCAGTTATGTACATTTTTTGAAAGCAAAAATTTCGTTAATAAGAGTTCAAAGAAAGATCTCTTACATGCTCGTCTAAAATATAAACAGGTAAAAAATGCATCCAAAGAGCTACTATGTCCAAATTTCGAGCTCTTATAGATAAGTAATGAACGATCACATTTGCCTCTCTTTTAACAAAAGAAAGTTTAGTATTATGAGCTAATAATAATCTAATTTCTTGGAGAATAAATTATTGTTGAGACATGTCTGAGCAATACCGTGACACCATCTGCACTAAATCTTGACAATCCACCTCAACATAATCAATTATCATACCAAATCCACAAACCCATGACAAAGCATCACACAAGGCTACCATTTCCATAACTAGAGGCTCAGAAAAGCAAGATAACATAGCAGATCATGCTACCATAACTACCCCTTTCCCATCGCAAATAACAACCCCCATGGATGCTTTTTTTTTATCCATATTCGAGGCAGCATCAACATTTAACTTACAGGAACCCATAGACGGTTTCAACCAATAAGAATTAGAGCCCACCCTATTAACAGTAGTAGGCACTGTGTATGATGATTTTTTCATCTGGGACACTTGCTCAAATTGAGAGAAATTCACAATTGCACATTGTAGAACATTATTGGGCACAAACTCAATATTATTCCATAACTTCTGACTACAAGCCCACCATAGCGAGTCAAGTAAAGTAGCAAAGATAGTACGTGGTCTGTGGTCCATCAAACTAAGTAAGCTAGTTATCCATTACTCGATAGAAATAGCTAATAGCTGGAATATTGAAGGTATAAGAGCTATATGGTGATGCAAGCCAGAATGATTTCACATAAGCACAATACAAGAAAACATGCAACTCATCCTCTTCAACTGTTGACGAAAGACATAGTTATTATGTATGAGAATATTTTTCTTAAGCAAGTTAGATTTAATAGGGTGAAAACCCTTGCAAAGTCGCCATATAAAAATCATTTGTCTAGGCTGCACTTGAAGGTCCTAAATATCATGCCATAATGTGGAGGTTGTGCTACCTAATGCTACAGAGGGAGAAGTTCCTGCAATTGCCATTTTGTATCTCGACTTGACAATGTAATTTCCATCCTTAGTGAAAAACCAAGCAAGCCTATCATTTATATCCATTAGGCTTAATAGAATTGATAATATTAACTCATCATCCTATGGGAAAAAAGTAGAATTAATGAAATTACAATTCCAAGAATTGTTTATAATCAAATCGGACACCTTCATATCCATTAGCAAACCAATCCTAGGGGTCACTAGTTTAAAAAAAGAAGGCATTGGAATCCAAGCATTAAACCAGATAGAAATTGATCTTCCATTACCAAACACCACTAGAGACCTTTCTGAAGTAAAGGAATAACTGCCACCAAACTTCTCTAGCTATAACTGGGACGAGGACCCACTGACGCTAGCAATAAACTAGAATTTGAGAAATATTTTGCCTTAAGAACTCTAGTTGTTAGCAAAGAACTGTTTGTCTAGAGGCGCCAACATTACTTGGCAAGCATGGCCAAATTAAACTCTTTTAAGATGCAAAAATCGAGACCACCATCTTCTTTAGCTACACAAAGCTTATCCCATGATGCCTAATGTATCCGATGATTATGAGACGATGCATCACCACACCAAAAGGAGTTCATGATTTTCTGAAGCTCATCAACCGTAGAAACTAGGATTTGAAAAATACTCATTGTATAGGCTAGTAGTGCCTGTATGACAGATTTTATCATTACTTCCTTATCAGCCACAGACAAAGTTCGACCCTTCTAAGAGGTGAGTTTCTTTTGAAATTTATCTCAAAGAAATCAAAAAGTAGTACGTCTAGATCTTCCAATTACCGAAGGCAAGCCCAGATAATTACCTTTAAAATTAGCCAAGCTCATATCTATACCATGGACAAATTGAGTTCTCCTAGTTATTGACACTTGAGAAGAGAACAACATTGAAGATTTGTTAGGGTAAACTAGTTGACCCGAAGCAACTTCAAAAAAAAGAAGAATACGTCTAAGCTCTTTCACTTCCTCTAGAATGGACTTATAAAAGATAAGGTTATCATGTGCAAAAAAAATAAGTGAGTGATAACAGGTGTTGAAGGAGCCAACTGTAGACCGTGAAGTCTACCTGCTGTATGAGCATTTGATAATAGCCTAAAGAGAACATCAGCACATAGGATAAAAAGATAAGGAAAAAGTGGATCACCCTGTCATACTCCCAGCTGTGGAATGACATCTCCCATGATGCAACCATTAAGTAGGATCGAATACGACATTGATCGAACACATCTCATAATGATATTACACCAAGAAGTAGGAAAACCAAGAGTCGATAAAACTATTTCAATAAAGTCCCATTCCAGCCTGTCATATGCCTTAGCTATATCCAATTTAGTTGCCACCATTCCTGAACAACCAGCTTGATTTGATTGCAAAGCATGCATAGCTTCTATTCCTAGTAACACATTATCAGTAATAAGTCTATTAGGAACAAAAGCACTCTGCTCCTCATAAATAAGTCAGAGAACGATAGACTTCATCCTATTTACTAATACTTTAGACACTAATTTGTAAATCACATTACATAAGCTAATAGGGTAAAGGTCAGTCATATGGACTGGATTAACAACTTTGGGAATTAATACAATGAGTAGATTGAAGCGATAAAAGAAGCATCTTTATGGGCATTTTCCACACAACTCTGCAGTCTTTTTACAATCATTATTATATTTTGTGAAGTCAACAGACCTTCAAAACTGTTAAATATGTTTTGGGAATATTTTGCAGATGATATTTGTCGATCATTCAGGACAACACTAAATGTTCTAAAATCACTTATTTTATGTGATCATTTAAAGAATCAAGTGTTATATAAATTAGGAGAGAATTTTAATAAAAACTCAACCTCATTAAAAGAACATGGTTTGCCATCACCAACTGAATATGAGTCTGGAGATTTGCATAATCGCCTTCTCCTGGAAGAACTCAATTATGATGTAGAACAATTAAAGGTCCAACATAACTATATGGTGCAAACATTAAATCATGAATAACTGTACATTTATGATATTGTGCTTAACACTATTACTAATGACTTAGGTGGGCTATTTCTTATGTATGGACATAAAGGCACAAACAAAACATATTTATATGAAACTATTATTTCTAGACTGCGCTCATGTGGTAAAATAGTCTTGGTGGTTGCATCGTCTGGAATTGTTGCTTTTCTACTATCCAGCGGACAAATAGCCCATTCAAGATTCAAAATTCCTATTGATATAACAAATTGTTCATCGTGCGATATTAAAAAAGAAAACCAACTAGCACGACTGCTAGAAGAAACATCTCTCATCATTTGGGATGAAGCGTCTATGACAAGCCAAAAATGCCATTTAGTGGAATCCCTGTTTTGTTTGGTGGAGATTTTCGACAAATTTTTCTTGTTATTAATAACCAAAGAAGTAATCATTGATGCTTCGATAACATGATCATACTTATGGAAACAAACTCGAGTTTTTTCTCTCAAAAGAAATATGTGCTTACAAAAATAACCTGTCTGACATTGCAACCATCAATAATTAGGATATTGATAAATTGCTTCTTTCCATCAGTGATGGTATTGCCGAGTTGATCTCAATACCCACATTCGATGATGAAAATAATTGGATACAAATCCCAACTGATTTGCTCTTACCTAAATGTGATGATTCAATCGATGCTATAATTAGTTCATTTTTTGCTGACCTTCAGAGTCAATATACAAATATTGAATATTTGAAACAATGCTCAATAATCACTCCAAAAATGATATTGTAAAGACAATTAATGCAAAAATATTGGATTTATTGCCAGAACAATTTAAAACTTATTATAGTTTTGATTCTATTTGTAAGACGTGTAAACATTGATGAATTGCAAACACTATATCCATCTAAGTTTTTAAATTCTTTAGAGTTCAACGGATTCTCATCCCATGAATTAAAACTTAAAAAATATGCTCCGATCATGCGGCTTCGCAACATTTGCCCTACCATAGGCTTATGTAATGGTACTCATTTATTAATCAATGAATTAGTCAATATTGGGAATCGTATTGATAATGTCTAAAAAAAAGGCCTTTCATTCTTAAACGCAGATAATTCCCAATTAAATTATATTATTTCATGACAATAAATAAAAATCAAGGGCAAACTTTGAAATATGTTGGCTTATATATATATATATATGAACCTGTTTTTAACCATAACCAATTATATGTTGCTTTATTACATGTTACATCATGCAAGGGTGTTTTAATAGCTACTCGACAGTGTAAAAATCTTGATAAGCCTAAGCACAAGATGTACACAAAAAATGTTGTTTTCAGGGAAATATTTGACGATATATCATTTTGATTTCTATGCATTAACATTAATAAATAGTATGTTGTATAATGATTTTGTTTGTCTTTCTCTCTAAAATATTGTGTTTATATAATAGTAGGTATGTCATATACTCCGCTCTCTTCACTAACTCAAGATAGCAAGAATGCAAGGTTAAAGCTCGAGTCGCCAGAGCATGGGATTTCCATGTCCCTTTCAACCTCAATGAAGTATTTAGCTTTGATTTTCTTTTTTATCGATAATGAGGTTATTTTCTACATTATGCACCTTTAAATCGCATTTAGAATGCTAACATTCTTTTTTGTGTTCCCACTTTCTTAATTGATATGTTTGTATATATTGCTAAGGAACGACAATACAATGATTTGTTCAAAAATCATATGTGCATCGTATGAAACCTTTATTAGTGTAAGGCCAAATTTACTATATTTCTAGGTTTAAGGTTATAGATGTGAAGAAGAACTACAAAATTAGCACTTATCATGCCACCTCAAGCTGCCTATAATGCATTCATTACAAAATTCGATGTTACACAATCCCTTTTGATAAATTTTCATTCCTTGAATTCTCAGATGTGATTACTCGAGCTAGAAATGATTCTTTCTTAATTAGTGATGATTACGTATTTAATATTCTTTTAACTTATGCTTTCTCCAATTACAATCATTATATAACATTTTTCTCTTTTCAAAATTCTTTGCAGATTTTATTAGGCAAGTCATATTTGTTGGTTGCGTTGAAAGCATACCCCTGACAAAACAGACTTCGAACGCGCGGACTCTCAAATTGTTGAATAAGAAGTAAATTCTTTTATATTCATTAATTCATTTAACATATTTAATATAATTCTTTATATATTAGTCTTTACTATTGTGTTCATGTAGTCGAGAAGAACTAGATGTGACATTATGGGGAATTACTGTTGTTGACATCCCAAGGGACGATGTGTTTACTGAAGAAAGAGACAGTCCAGTCATTCTTACATTCATAGCCATGTCTGTCAAGTCACATAATGGTATCTTTAGCTTACTCTTTTAGATATATTCATAAATATTTCCCTACTCACTTTGTAATAACTACTAAAATTCAACTGTCGGTCAATTAATGTTATATATACTTTAGATTCTGTCAGCCTAAACAACACCTTGGCAACACCCATCTTTGTAAACCTGACATACCTGATATTGCTGCCTTCCGCGACCGGTATGGAAATCATATTACTGATTTTAAATTTCTTATATAAGACCTACGTTGATGTGTATCATGTTTTTTTAAGCTTGAAAGAGCCTTACGATAAAATAGAGCAAGTTATGTCTACAACCATTACATTTATGAACCCAGAGGAAGAAAAATGACTTAATTGCAAAACAATCGCAGAGCTTCTCGAATTAGATATCCGCATTGAAAAGGTGTATTTACTTTTCTTCTTTAACCAACTTATTTATATTTGCTAGCCACATGACTTTTTTTTTTCCATTTCTTAAATGATATAAAATTCACATGTCTTGCTAAAATAAAAAACATTGATGCATCAACTGGGTGGTGGTGTAAGGCTTGCCCTATTTGTAAAAGTAGCACCCGAAATTATGGTGATTCAGTTTGGTGCAATGAAAAATGCGGGCCCCTCAAAGAAGTCTTAACACCTTGGTAATATTTGTGATGCATCTCAATACTCATGTATTCTATATTATACTTACGTTCTTCACATTTTACTCACTACCCTGTCCATCTACACAAATAGGCACAATGTAGACCTACGTGTCGAAGATCCAATTGTGTTGCTTTGTTTTTTGTGTTTGGCCGACTAGCCATGAATCTTATCGGTGTTCTAGCACAAGTTTGATTCATAAATTAAAAGAAAGAAACTCAATCCCTTCTTTCCTCGTCCGAATATATGGTTTCACAAAAATTTTTCAAGTGGTTATTAGCACCAAGGCCGAAATCACCACTGAAATTGCATTTAGAATTAGTAAAATTTTTGAAGCTGATGAACAAATACAATTCTCGCTGAACTTGCTTTGCCCATCACCTCAACAAGCATCAATTTTCTTGATTTCCCCATTGACAAAAACTAAGAAATCTCATATTAGAAAGTCTTACTTTCTATCCCCAACCAGAGCAAGGTTCAGCTTTGTCTGCTTTACCTCCTGATGCATGTTCAACTGATCTACCCGCTGCAATAATTGACGATTGCCTCTCTTTGTCAACTCAATCTCCACGCAAAAAATTACGCACTGGGTATCCCACCTGCTCTTTAATTTGCTTTCCGGCCTCATATCTTTTTCTTACATATTTCTCTTCCTTATTATATTCTTCTTCTTCTTCTTTTTTTTTTTTTTTAACAGACAAGATTCTCAGTCTCCCACTGAAGACTAATCACTTTAAAAAATCCGCTCCCCCACCCCTACGCACTAGCTTTTCTATTTATGTTTGGACGATTATACTAACTATATTATATAGTGACTTTATGTATTATTGTACCTTTACCCACTGCAACACGTGGGAATCCATCTAGTATATATAACAAAATAAGGTGCACTAAATTTAAAAATAAAGATTGATTTTTCTTTTGTTTTTTTTTTTTTTTTTTTGCAATGAGGAAAACTGATTTATTTTAAATATTGGACAAAACATATTATTGTTGGAAAAAAATAGATAATATTGAAAAAGAAGTATATGAAAATAAGAAAATGTATACAAAACAAAGAACATTTAAAACTTTAAGGAGTTAAGTTATAAATATATATCTTTATGCAAGAATGATTTAAAATTTTAAGGGGTAACATAATTTTTTAAAATTTTTAAGGGGGCTACAAGATGTATATATAAGAATAAACTAAAAACCTACAAGGATTGAGAAGAATATTTATAATATTTGGGGCCCACTGTTGCCCCCTTGTGTCCGGCCCTGAGCCCACTAGACTATACTCTAGCCTCTGGAACGCTGATCAATGGGCTACAAGAAGTGGGCTTGTGAAAGCAGATTGGACTAACTCCCCATTCACAGCGTACTACAGAAACTTCAAAGCCAATGCATGCACGTCTTATTCTTGTGCTTCAGAGACAGCGACCTCCATGACAAGTGACGATTGGCAAACTCAAGGGCTTGATGCCAATGATCGAAGAAGGCTTCGATGGATGCAAAGGTCTTACATGATTTACAACTATTGCACCGATTATAAGCGATTCTTCTAGGTTCTTTTAGACGAAATATGTTGCTTCAACATGCATTATGCAAATGGGATCGTTAAAAAAAAGAAAAAAAAAATCGACTAGTTATAGTTTTGGTTTGATTTTGATGTATATGTGTTTTAATATTTGTTTAAATATAAAGTAATATATATTTTATTATTTTATTTTATTTTAAGAGTTGCATCTTTTAAAAGTGTATTATATAAAGAATTGTGAGAGTCGTGACTTTTAGAAAATATATGTCAATTTATAAAAGGTTATGTCCATTTATGAAAGATTATGTCTATTCATGAAGAGCTATGTCTCTTACAACTAACTCTAGATAGATGACTATGTTGATAGTTTTAACATATAAAATCCATCTAAAAGTTATAGAAACATTTTTCTCATCAACAACAAAAGATCAAGAACACAACTTTTATTTTTAACAATTTTTTTTCACTATTTGCTAAGTACAAATAGTGAAAAAAAAATTAAAAACTTGTCATATCCACTAAAGCAATTTGCAAGGAATCTTGATAGCAAAACTCGAGAAGAAGTTAGAGTAAATTTCACTTTTAGAAAAACGATCAACAATTGTGTTTCAAGACTAAGTTATTTGTTTATCTATATTTCTTTAATCTTTATTATTATTATTATTATTATTATTATTATTATTATTATTATTATTATTATTATTATTATTTTGTTAATACATATTTTATTCTATTTACTTTTTTCATTTATTTTTATTTTTCTATGTACTCTTTCTCTCTATACAAATATTAACATTTCAACTATCCACTATTGTTGTAGTCTCAGATAAGTTTTTTTCTTATTTTTTTATTTTTATAAAATTATATACTATATAATATTTGTACAAATTATAATCTATTTACTCAAATTTAAACTGGACCATCTAATTGAACTCTAAAAATACTATATAATTGAATTGTTCATTTTGAATTTTCGTCCCCTAAATTTTGAATCCTGGGTTCGCCACTGCATGGGCTGGTTCTTGGGGAAGGGAATTCCAATGGATTCTTCATTTTCGCGTTCTCTTATTGAGATGTCAGATTCAACTTTGTCCATTGAGAGTGAGGTTATTTTTGGTGAGGTTATTTTTGGGGCGGTTCATTTTCTTTTAAGGAGTAAAAAAGCAGGACATGTAATGTTAATTTAATCACGTTCAAGCTTTTGAAGACACCATGTTGCAGGCTGTTGTTCAAATGATGAATAACTGTTACAGCAGTACGTTTAGCATTTAGGAGACTGGGCCTTAAAATGCAGCATCTCCTATGGAATTTGTATCATGTTGTTGGTTCTCATTGTAATTGTGAATCATGTCAGGTCTATGGTGGAAAATAATGTCAAGGCAATGGAATGTTGTTAAGTCCACTATAACTTTGTTTGTGAGGCCTTGGAGTTAATTCACTTATTTTTTTATAAGCTGCAAGTTTAAATGGTTCCCCTGATTTGTGAGATGTTGACTTACTGGTTGTTGGCACATTGTTCTTCTACCTAGGCATGATCAATGTGATTGGAAGTGTTCAAAATTTTATTTATGCATTATATGTATAGATGATTGAATTTCTTAACTGAGCAATTGCTGCACTGGGCTTACTGATGGCCAACCTGCTACTGAGAAACTAATTTAGGACCAAACAAAGTATCTTAAGATTCAACTTGGGGTTTTGGAAATTAGTGCCTTTCACTTTGGGGCAGTTGCTAATTACTAATACTCATTTATGGAACCCCAGGCATTGCAGTGTGGTAGAAAATCATGGCGCCGGGATTCCAACCTAGTTGTTCAGTCTTATAACTGAGACTAAACTTTATGAAAAGATGATATTGTTCAGTACTAGAAATAGTAATCCCGGACGTGGTATGAAATTGATGTGCTCATTGCTCACTAAGAGGTTTTCTTTGAGATTCCTGAACATAATTTGCACTTCTGGTTTAACAAACTAAGATAGATATGATGAAATGGGTATCTTTGCTAGTGGGCATTTGTATCATCATACTTTGTCTAAATAAATGGGCCCTTCTGCCTTGTGTTTCTGATGGAATGAATAAACTACGGGACAGTAGAAAAGGGAGTTTACTATCTGTTACCAAAATAGTCACTTCCCTCATGAATATAACTAGTTAATTAAACTTTAATGATCACTAGGGGCAAGGGTGTGCTGGGAAAGTGGTAGGTTACTTGGAAAACCATGGGCGGTGAGTAAGCCCCTGTTGGTAAGAAGCTGCTAATTGAGCAATACAGACCGGGTTACTGACAGAGACTTCCCTTTCTGATGATATTTTGTATATGTTGCACTTATCCAGTTTGTCATTGTAGGGTGCAGAATTATAATTTATAAAGTTATGTCTAGATTATCGTTTAATAATGCCCATAAGAATATGAAACCTTACCTACTCCTTTTCTTTTAATAAAGGTTTCTCAAGAGGCTTAAACATGTTGGCAGCTGCTGTTCTAAGTGTTTGCTTGTGATAAGTGTTTTTTGGTTGTGCCAATCGGCCAATTGTGTTGGTGTTTTTTATTGGTTTTTCTGTGAGAAGAGTCTTTTAGAGTGTGTTTGGATGGATGGTTTATAATGGAAATGATGGAATAGATTGATTAAGAAAAAAATTTGATGTTTGGATTGAAGAAATTGGAATGGTTTGGGTGGGTTTGGTAAACCATTCCAAACCCACCCAAACCAATACAATGAAACACCCCAAATGAGTTTGAAAATGAAAAGATAATTTTGCCCTTGTTTTGTGGTTTTTGGCCAAAATATGTTCTTTTCTTTTTTTTTTTTTTTGACTTTTTCATTTTTTCATTTTTATTTTAATTTAATGATAATAATAATCAAAACTCCTATAATTAAAATCTATGCCCAAAATATTTAATTTTCATAAAATTAAATTCTTCATTTATAATTAAATTAATTTTCGTAAAATATATAAATTAACATGTTTATATTAATTCTCTTAAATATAAATATAATATTTTCACTTAAATAAATTAACATTAAATTTATTTAAATTAAATAACAAATCATTCATAATTAATTATTTTCATGGCAT
>CATIWR010103832.1:0-17138 GCA_949677035.1 Omphalea diandra | reverse complement strand
ATATTTAATATCAAATTTATATAAATTATCAATTATTAATAACAGTTATATTTGTAATTAAGAAATTATAATTAAAAAAGGAATGTACATTTTTATTAAGTGGAATGTACATTTTCTGTTAAGTGGAATGTACATTTCTGTTAAGTGCAATGTACATTTTAGCGGTATCGGTATCGGTATCGGTATCGGTATACCGCGAATACCTCATAATTTTAGCGGTATCGGTTTTGGCGGTTTTCATGGTACTCGGTATCGGTATCGGTATCGGTACTATGATTTTTTGGTTTCGGTATTCGCGGTATCGGTAAAATTCGCAGTTTCGGTATTCGCGGTATACCGATTACACCCCTACCAAGAACCATGATGCCATGCTAATCGCAATGCATACTTAGAACCGAGGCTTTAGGTCTCGGATTCAGGGAAACATCTGCATCTGCTCAATTGAATGTCAGATACAAATAATGGTACTTCCAGAAATGCACGTTAAGAGCTTAAATATGCTTGGCATAGTAAACTGAATGCTACTTTTTATCGCTTCCTGCTGTCAATTGCTAAAATACTTAAAGTTCGTAATGAATATCAAATTTTGGTTTTAAAGTTTTTGTAGAAAAATCTGCCATTGATCATATATTTATTTATTTGTGTCAAAAAAGCATTTAAGAACTCTGTAATTTTGACATATTCTATTATCTTTTTAAAGGGAATAAACACTAAGAAAATATTACAAGAAAAATGGAAAAGAGAACAAGAAAAAAAGAGAATGGAATTGACAAAAAAAGGGCAAAAGAGGAAAAGAGTTGAGGGAAACTGTAAAACAATTGAAAAGAGGAATAACCCAAAAAAAAAAAAAAAAAAAGGGTTTGTGACAAAAAAAAAAAGAGAAAATAGCAAAAGAAAAAAGGAATTGTGACAAAAAAAGAAGAAAATAGCAAAAGAAGAGAGTATATTACAAAATAAAAAAAAAACTTAGAAGTAGACGTAAGTTTCAAATATATTTCAACTTCTATTTTTATTAATAACATGCATAAATTTAACTTTTCTTTCAAATTTATCCTCTAATCAGATTTCAATCCTTTAATTTTTTTTATTTAGTCTAATTAGATTGAAAATTAACTTTTAAGTCTAACTAAAACAATACTTTTATTTTTCAATCTATTTAGCTCTATTTTTTTTTATTTTGTAACATAAAAAAATTGAAAATATCATCATATATGAATAGAAATATCTTCTATTGATGAAATTTAAATCTTATGATTTATAGTATCACTATGAAATCGATACTCAATGTTATTAATAATTGCACATTGGTTCAACTCTAAAATCATGATTTTATTTTAACCATGAATTCTCTTCAATGATTTTATAGCTTTATCAATTATGAAGATCTTTATCAAGTGTGGTGTTTTTAGCTTGATATAAATTGAAATTCATATAGTATGTCAGAATAAACTTGATGAGTGATATTCAATAATATGTCATTATATATTACTAAACAATCAATCTCAAATACTAAAACTCTCGAAAAAAAGAAGAAGAAAAACTCTCACAAAATCAATCTCAAATACTAAAAATCTCGAAAAAAAAAAAGAAAAACTCTCACAAGTGAGACAAAATAATAAATCTAAAATACAAACTCTAAAAAGAAAGATAAATTAAAATAACAACTAACAAATACGGTAAAATAATTCCCTTATTAAAGAAAATAAAGAAAAAAAATTTGTTGCTGATAAAATATACTATCAATCGCTCCAAAATAATAAAAGAAAAAAGTTATTTTTAGAGAAAAAAAAGATACTACTAGAGTTTTTGACAATTATTTCGTTATAATAACAATTTCTTCTATGAAAAATTAAGGGATTTTCTATTAAAAAAGTTAAGAAAATAAATGAAATTTTTTAAGAAACAAAAATACTTTTATTTTGATAATAAAATTTTTATCTATTCATTAACAACTTATCATCTAAAGGAAACTTTTTTTTCAATCTTATTTAAATTTGTTATTTTCTGTTTTTTAATTCTTACTTTCATTTTTATATAAAGATTTTCACCATTTTCTCATTTATTTTTCAACTGTTAAAAGGCAATCAAACAAGCAATGAAAATGAAAAAGAGAGTTAAAAAAAAATGAAAGAGAGAGAGAAAGAGAAAAACCATCCAAAGAGAAACTCCATTCTTATTTCATATATCTGAATGAATGAGAAACCCAAGTTCCAAACCTTAAGCCGAAATTGATTGAACCCATGAAACAAAAAAGAGGAGAAAAAAGCGGAAATGCGTTGGTTATCTTGGATTCATGGAGGTTGATTTAGGAAATTAAAGTTAAAAATATAAACAAAAAGCAGCCCACCATCAGCTAAAATGATGTTTAAAGACAGCCTTTTTATAGATAAAACCTTCTCAATTCATCCATTCTTTTGCTTGGCTTCATTGAGTTAATAAGGACAAGAAGAGGAGAAGATGAGTGCAGTACAGAAAAGAGAGAAAGTAATGCTAATAATAGGTACGAAAAAGGGGAGAGACAGAAAGAGAGAGAGCCAAAGGAGAGAAGAAAAATAATTGGTATAACTTTAGAGCAACATGAATGGTAACATAGTTTTTGGGCTTTGTTTGTTTGTTTCTTTTTTAGATATAAAATTTGACCAAATTAGAAGTAAAAAGTGAATGAAAATATTACACAAAGCAATGAAGAAATTTTGCATTTAAAAATTCAAGCCAAACACAATTTAAATGATAATTGTTATTATTAGAACTGCATTTGACCGTATGAAAAAATATTGAGATACAAAATTTGATAAAATAGATATGAAAAATGAATAAAAATATTACACAAAAATGAATGAGTTTGAGTTAAATGCAGTTTATTACAGTAAAAATTACTATAAAGTTTGACTATCAAAAAAATATTACAAATATAAAAAGTGAATTAAAAAGTAAAAAAATAGACTGCTATAAAAATGAATATCAAAGGAAGAAATTCTATATTGATTTTTTTTTTTTTTAAAAAAAAAAAGAAAAGCCAAATGTACCATAAGGTGCGTTCGCATTGTTTTTAGATGAAAAATATGTGATTTATAAAATTAAGCAACTGAGTTTAGCACATCATATGATACTATTCGTTTAATGAGCTAAGGTATATACCACCTCATTTACTTCTCTCCTAAGGTGGGCTAGCATTGTTAGATGCGATGGTACTGTTCGATGTGAGGAGAGTTATACTTGTTATTAACTAAAAAGGAAAGAGAGAAATCAAGAAAAGATGAATGAAGTTCTATAAAAGAGAGAAAATAATGATAATAGCTAATAATAAGTATGAAGAGAGAGAGAGAGAGCCAAAAGAAAGAAAGGGAGGGATGAGGGTTTGAGTGGTCGCCGGTCGGAGATGATGGAGATTACAAAATAAAGGTATTTCTATCTTTTAACAAAATATACTTACACTTTTTGATCTTGTTATGGTTTGATTAATGAAATTTTTTTTAATTTCTAACAGAAAAATTTTTTAGTATAATGCAATAATTATCAAAAGGTATTTTATATAAGATTGAAAATCTAGAAACGATTTAGTTAATTATGACAAATTATATAGAGTCAATAGAATTTAACCTTTTTTAAAGTATTTAGATTTTACAACATATCCAACTTACACATTATGTTTTTATTTATTTAATCTTCTGTGTTTATTTGCAATTCATTTTAATTTTTTTAGATTGAGAAAAATCCTTTCACCATAATACATTAAATATATATCGAGATAATAGATAGTACCAAAATCATGTTTTTATTTATTTTTAATTCTGGTAAAATTGCTTTTAAAAATGCAAATGTATAATAGCACCATATTTGTAAATAATCTTATTTTACATCTTTAAACCTAAGGTAATTTACATGTAGAAGAAATTTATGTTCATATAAAAGACAAAAGTGCATATTTATAATGAACTTAAAAAATCATAATCATATCTATAACTATGAATATATGCAAAGAATTAATAGAACTTATTGGAATATTCTAACTGCAAATTTATTGATGTAAATGAATAATAAGAATATGAAAAACCTAAATAGAATAGGAAAAGAGCCAAATAAGTTATAGGAATAAATTAAGAAGGCTTTTAAAAGGTTTGCGATTTAAAGTTTTTATAGAGATTAAACAGCAAAAACTACATTTTGGACACACTTATATATTATTTTATTTAATAAGCTGTAAGAGCCTTTTTTATTGTTTGCATTAGGGGTGTCGAGATAGCTTGTAAATTAGTTGAGATCAACTCAAAAAATATATATATTTGAAATTGACTCTAGATTAATTGAGCCAAACTCAAGTTCGAGTATCAAAATATTCTACTGGAAAGGCTAGCGAGCCTAATCAAATTTAAACATATTTAGAATATTATCTATCAAGTTTAATCGATTCATGACTAATCGAGATTATTTGAACCCAAATTTCAATTTATAGAATTTATAAATAAATTATATAAATAAATGCGTCTAATTGAATCAAGCTCAAGTATTTGAGTACTTATTCGATCTCGCGCTTAAAAATTAAAACTCGACCGAATTCAAATTTTCAAATCGAGCTTGAACTTGAACTTGACAAAATTCGATTTGATTCGACTCAATTACACCCCCAGATTAATACATGGAGTAGGAAACTAGATTGGTTTTTGGCTTGCAAATGAAGCCTTGAAGCACTTGAGGTGAGTTAGAAGTTTTGAAATCTTCCGCTGGAATTGCTAAGATTTTTTAGGGAAATCATACCTATGGTTGAGAATATATATATATATATAGTATAAAAATTTATCAAATGTATTTAAAAAGTGAATGAATAATACTCATGTGTTTAAGAAATTAAAATCAAATACCATTTAATAAAATGATCATATATCATATTGTATTTGAGTGTTTTAAATTAAATTCATGCAATATAAAAATAAATATTAAAAGTAAATAAAAATTTATAAAATTATTTATATATTCTAAAAAAAACATAATTCTCCTTTATTGTTTAGATCCTCATGGGCTAACTCTCTCTCTCTCTCTCTCTCTCTCTCTCTCTCTCTCTATATATATATATATATAGACACACACACACATTTGTAGACAGAGTAAGTGTAGCATGGGCTTGAAATAGTCCTGCTAATTATAGGTTCTAAGATCTCCATGTAAAAACTAAAAATTTCTCACCTTATAAAAAATTTTATGAAAAAAGAAATATGTTCTTTTACCCCTCACGCCAATATGATGGCGGTGCCTGTTCTTTCCGGTCATGGAAAAAATTCCTAAACTGTTTGCGCCGTTCTAAGTTGACCAAGAAAATGACATGATATGAAAGAAACCTCACTTCAAGTGCCAAAAAAAATAGTGAAAAAGAAAACAACAAAACCTCCACGTCTTTGGTGTCTTAAAAAGGCAGCCAGTGGTTGACTGACCAATACAAAAAAACTTAGCTATTCACGAAATTAAATAAATAATAAAGAACAAAAAAAAGAAAAAGAACATGCATTTGGTATATGTTCTTCTACAGGAAATGCCTGGATTTTTTGACAGCTTTATGGCTCATTCAGGAACTGCAAAAGCATTCTCACTCTTCCACAGTGTCCTGTTAACTTTCCGGCAACCCTTTGCTTCTTTGGACTCCTTTAGTCCATCAAGAAAACCTGATGAAGCAGTGTGGGTATCAAGGATATACATAGGAGGTTGTTGTTGAGGTTATTCAGCTGAAACTTGAGGTACCCAGAAAGCTAAAACTTCTGTTGAGAAAGAATAACTCATATTGCTTTCAAAATCTTGATCCACCTCCAATAGGGAAACATTGTCAAAACTCTGTATCAAATTCCCATGGACACAAAGTCAGCCGAAAGGGAAGTACTGTTCCTTGGTCTCAACCATAACTCCCTAGAAAGAAAAACCAAATAAAGATTATGAATGGAAGCAGACTAAGTCTTCATGAATTAAGGGAAAAAAAAGATAATAGAAAATAATCAAATGTTCTTCTCTACCTTAAGGAAACCATCTGTAACAACAGAAGGATCAAGAAAATCATCCACACGCCATCCTGGAAGTGTCTCTAAGTACTCAGAAATGCTACTAGTTGAAACTGAAATGTTATCGCCAACGTTACTCTCATCAACATTGCATGCTATTGATGGTGATGCTCTTTCGACCGAAGGAGAATTACTCAAGATTTCAACGGAAAAGCTTGGATTGTCGTGTGGGTATTTCTGCTTCTCTTGGAGGCTTTTTCTATTGTTAGTGTTCATGTTTGTGCTGCTGTTGTTAGAGGAAGACGATGATGGGTATGAAGAAGAACAAGGAAAGAGCATAATTCCTGTAAGAAGAAACCTGTTGTGTTTCTTAGTATGTTCATTGGCCTTGTGGATTGGAAGGTCACATTCTCTGCAAAGAATAGCTCTATCTTCTTGACAAAATAGGAAAGCTCGTCTCTCCTGAAGCAAAACCAAGAACAAGAATTAGCGACGAGCCTTTAGTTAAGTAGTACTGGACTCGTCTTCAAGGCAGAGAGATCGCAAGTCTAAATGAATGTCGGAACCAAATTAATGAAGAAAAAAATAATAAAGAAGAATCAAGAATTCCATCAAGATCCAAGATTTTTAAACTTTCTCTTCGTCATGTATATATATATTTCTTTCGTCTTAGATCCCATGTCAGGAATTCATTAAAAGAGGTAAGAGAACGAACCCGACAGATATCACAAAGAGGGGATTGTTTGGAAGAGGGATGGAGAAGAGAGAAGCGCAAATGTTTGCTAGCAAGCTTATTTGCATGGTGAACCTGGCGATCGCAGCCATCACAAAGAGCAGCTTCATCAGCAGAACAAAACACAGAGGCCTCTACTTTGTCACAAACATCACACCTGATCTTCATTCTCCTCTGATCTCTAAAAAACTCTCTACTTGTAACCTGATTATTATTATTAGTCTTCGATGGTATTAAAGGGAACACGGTTGTATAGTATTAAATATAAACATGAAAGAATACTGACAAAGGTATGTTATGAAAGTATGGGCAATTGAGGCGCAATGGATAAACAGCTAAGCTTCAAGTCTAAGGGATATTGGTTGTATTATCCAACTTTAAAGAAGAGAATGCTCTGGATGGATACTAATAGATTTTCTTCTCTCTTTTTCTTTGATGAGTAAAGAAGAGAGGAAGAGCAAGTTGGGTTTTTGTGTGTTTTTTATATACTATAGTTAATATATCTATATTGTAAATGCAATATATATATATAGCTTTATCTCTCATCCTCAGTGGTCACCCAAGCGGGAGGTATGGCTTTTGCAATTAGCATTTATCTTCCTATTTATTGACCTGAGCTTCTCTCTTCCAAATTATTTAATTAGTACACATTAGCAGATGGGGAGAGAGGGAGAGAGGAGGGGACCAAGAAACAAGTGATGTCAGTTTTACGGGAGACCAAAGTTGGTGCTTGAACTCATTGGTTACCCAATTCATAAGATATTTGCTCTTTTCCTTGTTGATGGCAATAATTAGGGATAATTCATAAATATATATTAATATGAGTGGTCAAGAGAACTTATTTTTTAATTTCATTATTGAAATTGACATTTAAGAGTAATATATATCTTTAAATGCGTTAGATCTGATGTGAGATATTTTCATATTAAAAACAAAAACTGATCAATAATATAGAATCAATTTTAATGGGCAACCAACCCACCTCAGGATATTCATGAATGTTTAAAACAAATTTCTAGCAAGTTTAATTTTATAAACCATATTATTTCAATTTGGTATTTGATATTTGAGATATTTTCAGTCTGTATTCTAAATCTTGGAGGCATTTTTCTTTTAAAAAAGTCATGGCCGCTTACAAGAAAAAGACCAAAAGCTCTTATTCAGACCCACATCCCAGGTAGCATTCCAACCAAGCAACTTAACCCCAATTGGCATATATATATATATATAATCAACTCATAACCTTATTCCATTTTAAAAGTTTCCATTTTTTTAAAAGAATAAATCAGAGAAGAGTAACACTTATATATTAATTTATCGGAATATTTTAACTTAATTAGACTTTCAATTTCAATTTCTGCTTCCATTTAAAATCTTTTCACAAATACTTATGAAGAGCATTTAAATCTTTTCAATTATGCAATGTGACAGTGGCATTTAATAAAAAGCTTGTGAATATGCACGTTGCATATCATGTCAATATCAATATCAATGTCAACATTGGCAGAAAAGGTTGTTTTTATTTGCCTGATAAATGGAGTGATTAAATGTTACTCATCCACTGCCTAATTCGGATAATCATATAAATATATATAGAGAGAAATGCTAGCAATTGGTCTATATTATTATTTTAAATTTTACATTAATAGGTAATTGTTATTAACATTTCTCATTTATATATAGCCAAAAAAGGGCTTAGTAATTGGGTGTATTTTTATATACATATAGTTAAAAAAAAAAAAAAAAAGAGTTAAAATTTGAATCTTAATATCCTACACTCCTCTGTAAATAGTTGGGATATATGAGGGTTTAATGCTAAAAAAGTTATATCCTGAGTTAGGTGTAACTAAAATCAAAACCTAGATAAAAAAAAATATATATATATATTATCATTTGTTAATAAGGCTATTATGTAATAATTATGCTTGTTATAAAAATGCTTATAAGATCTAGATTAATTGAATTTTTTTAAAAAACAAATAAAACATTTTTAAAATTAAAACTTTTAGATCTAAATTAATTGTCCTTTTACAATTTAAGATAATTATCAATTTCACAATTGAGAAGTTTATTTTTGAAGAAAATATAATAATTATTTTAATAAATAGTATAAATTCTCCAAATTCAATTTTAGTATTAGATACAATCGATATAAATTTGATAAATTATAGATAAATTACTTATTTTGAAAGGTTTCAACATAATGTGAAAATCTAAAAAGATGTGAGTTTGTTTTTTTAATCATTATATCATTGCTCTGATGTTTTGAAGTTAAAGGTTCCTTTGGCATTGCCGTCTTAAACTCCATTTTCAAATCGCTGCTTGACCTTTTTGTCCTTTAGCTTTTTTTTTTTTAATATTTTTAAAAAGTTGTTTCAGTTAAAATATTATAAAAAAAAAAAAAGAAGCTATTTTTCTTCATGGAAGTTGAAATAATAATGCCGAACATACTTTGGCTGCATTTTTGGTGATTCTCGATCATATGGTGAGGGCATGTTTGGTTGGCTCTTAAAAATTGGACTGGAATATCATGAAAACAAATAGAACTTTATGTTTTAAGTTAAATAAAATTTGATGATAATATTAAATGTTAAAATAAATTTCATTCCAACAAAAACTTAAATTATTTTAATTAAAGAATATCATTAAAAAAAATTGAAATGACTTATAATAAATCCTACAAGAAAATGAAATTTTATTATGAAAATTGCACTTTAGTTCTATCATAAGATCCAAGCAAATATGAATTGATCTTCTTTAAATAAGTTTGCATATAAAATTAGTAGATTTAAATTCAACGCAACTCAATTAAGTGTTAATTTCAATTTAATTGGGATTAACTATATGGATCCGTTTTTTGCACTCGAGGTGATCTTGGGCCACATCTAAGTCATTATTTCAGATTATTCCCCTCTAAGTTAGTTTAGTGTATCCCTTCCATTTTTACTTCTCTAATATGCTCTAATTTTCTAACTAGTGTGTTTAAAGGCCTACAACTCACATGCCTACACCACCTCAGTCTCCTTTCTCTCAACTTGTTCATAATCAAAGCCACTCCAACTTTATCCCTAATATACTCATTATGAACTCTACTTATTCTAGTATAAACACACATCCATTTTAGTATTCTCATCTGTGTTACACTAATTTTGGAGACTTGTTGCACTTTTATTGCCTAACACTTGCTCTTGTACATCATAGCGGGTCTTATTACAGTGGAATAAAATTTTTCTTTTAGTTTATGTGAATCTTGTGATCAAACAACATGCCTAATGCACTTCTCCATTTCATCCATTATGCTTTAATTTGACGGGCAATATTCGTCTCACAACCTTCATCTTCTTACAGGATTGAGTTTAAATATTTAAAATGTATGCTTTGAGGTATAACTACTCCCTCTAATCGTACTCCCCTATTATTCTTACAACTGCCCTCGCTAAACTTACAATATATATACTCATCCTTAGTTCTACTTATTTTGAAACCATTTACCTTTAATATACTTCTCTAGGGCTTTAGTTTTATATTGACCTTTACCTGAGTCTCATCTATTAGCATTATGTCATTAGCAAATATTATATAAAAAGAGATGTTCCCTTGTATATCATTTTTGAACTCATTCATGACAAAGGTGAAAAAATAAGGACTTATAGTTGACCTTTGGTGTAAGTCTTTTGTATCTTTATTAACTGTATATGCACTAGTGGTTGTCTCATTATACATGTTTTTATCACTTGAATGTATCTAACTGACACATTTTTGTGCTTTAAAGCCTACCATAATACATCTCGTGGAATTCTATTATAAGACTTTCTCTAAATCGTTGAACATTACATGTAAATCTTTTCTTATGTCTATATAATTCTCCATTAAGTTTCAGCTAAGAAAGATATTGCTTCCATGGTGGATCGACTTGGTATAAAGTCAAATTGATTCACCGTGATAGATGTGCAACATCGAGTGCATTGTTCCACAACTTCATGGTGTGGTTCATAAGCTTAATTCCATTACAGTTAGAGCAGTTTTGGATGTCTCCCTTATTTTTAAAGATTGGGCTAAGATTCTCTTTCTCTTTTCATCCTAAATCTTTTTAGAGATCAAAATCTTGTTAAATAAATGAGTTAACTAAGCTATCCCTACATTTTTTAGGCATTTTCACACCTTAATAGAGATCTCATTGAGACCTTATGCTTTGCGTTATTTCATTCGTCTCAAAACTTCTTTAACTTTCGAGAATCTAATTCTCTTAGTATAGTTTATATGCTTATCTATTGTTATATGGCCTCCACTTACTAGGTTTTTATTATTTTTTTTTCGTTCTTGAGGCTCATTGACCACTTGTACATTTTAAAATTTTAATGTTTCATATCCTTGTGATCAACATACCATTAAATGTTTTTAATAATATGTTTTTAAGCCAACTACCTTTGTGACTCTGAGAGAGCCTTCCCACTTGGCTTTCAACTTCCCAACCTTATTAAGCATTTTTCAACTTCAACCTTTCTCATTTCTAGCTCATCTTTATTGATAGTTTGACTCGATGATTAAAGAATTGAGCTACTTACTACATATAGGCTATCATTTTAGTTAAGGCATTAATTCTCTTCTTTGATTTATAGCTTTGTATTGTTGGCTTGATTATCACAATACATTATTGGCTCGGTAAGCTAGTCTAAAGAGAAAAAAGATTTATCAGATGTTATATGAGGTATTATCTTTTAAGCCTGAAGTACATTGTATATCTTATCATCCCATAACACTTTTAACTCATCCAACCTTTTCTTCAATCTTTATAGGCTTGTATGATTAGTCATTTCATCTATGTCGTTCTCTAAAGGTGGCTACAAAGGTAAAACAAAGCTCAATGCTTAGCTTCAAGCAAATCAACTAAAATTTGAATGGTCAAAATATTTTCCAATATTTGTTATGTTTTCCTTATGTATGCCAAATCAAAATATGGTTACCTTATTTACAAAACTAATAGCTTTAGCAGCTATAATTGTTGTTAATTGATAAGCCTTTACCGATTTAGAGAAATGATGGACTGTTACTATGAAAAACTTTTTCTATCTAAGGTGGAGTGGAAAAGAGCTCAAGATGTTGATTCTTTATTTGGTGAATGGCTTCCAATCGACGTTTGATTCGTAATTGGTTATACTAGAATCTAGTCACATATCTGGTACTTGGACATTGCTTAAATAGTTATTCAACATCCTTTCTTATGCTTAGCCAATAATAACTAAAGAATGTTGCCATTTGGAGTAGTGACTGGCGCTTGCTTCATGTTAGCCAAAATTAAATACCTTTATACAACTCTTTGAGCATGTTATCTCCTTCTTCCTCATTAACACATTTGTGTTAAGGTTGAAAAAATAACACTTATATAGGATCTAATCCTTTTTGGTAAACTTATATGCTCGATCTAGGATTTTCTTGTTATTTCCTCTTTTTTTGATGACTCACCATACTTTATATGCTTTATAGAGGGCTCATTTATATTTTTTATTTAAATGTTGTTAGAACTTAAAAAAATTGTATACCTTAGCTACCATAAGCTTTTAATTTCCATCTTATCATTTTGTCTACTTTGCTTGTTTGCTACTACAACTTTAGCTAGTATGTCAGCCTCTTCATTTTCTTCTCATAAGATCTTATGTATTATCTAGGCACCACCTCAAATATCAAGTTTCTTTAATAGCCTTTTTACTTCATAATTTATTCTCCATACAACTTTCCTTGATTGCATAGTTACATTGCAACTAATTTACCATAAGTTAGGAATCATTGAAAATTTTCTAGAATATTTTGCCTTTACATTTATATCATAATGTAGCCATACTATTAATGCTTCACACTCAATTGCATTATTAATATTGAAGCATAAATTAACTACAAAAGTAAGCTTTATATTTGTAAGAATAAGCATAATTACTCTACTTCATACTCCTTTACATATGGCTCTATCCTTAAATAATTGCGATTATTTTTGCTAGCTAGTTGGTCATCTAGTCTATTAAAGCAAGCTTTATAATAAAAGTCAACCAACATGTAAGCTTTCAAATATATGTGAGGTTCAAATTAGACATCAAACTCTTTCAAGCTAATAGCTCACATGGCCAATTTACCATATAACTCTGTATCCTACAACACTTTTGAACATCTTATTAGTTCTAACAATCACTATATGAACTTGAAGGTACTACCTCCGTTCCATTAAAAGTGCATACTGCTAGGATCTACTTATATACTTTTAGGTATCAAACTTTTGACTCTTTTACTACCTTACTAATGCAATATATGGGGAGCTACCCTCTTTCACATTTTTTTATTAAAATCATACTAGTAGTATCCAATTATGGTTGTAAAGTGCATATAAACCTTTCATGATTGATTCAAATCATTACTAAGAACTCAAAAAAGCTTTTTAGATCTTTGAATACACATTGGCATTCCTCATTCCATTAGAATTGTTTTAAGTTTCGCAAACTTTTTTTAAAATTTTAGGCATTTTTTATTATGTGGGATATAAATCTTCAACTGAGATGTTATTGTACCATTCAACTTTTGCACTTTATTATATTTGTTAAGAACTTCATCTTTAACACCTCCATTTTATCTTTTCAACCTTTTTGTGAAACCATGAAGCCTAAGAATTTCCTTACCTTTACCCTGAGTGCACAATTCATTAGATTGAACCTCATCTTACAATGGCTGAATAATTTGAATGCCTTGACCAAATCCTGAGAATATCTTCAACCCCTTTTACTTTTGATGATTTTTTTATTCATGTACACTTTGACTGTTTAGCAATCCCTAAACATCTCATTTACTAATCTTTTTACACATCGCACCAACATTCTTTAAGCAAAATGTGGGACCTAATAGAAGGAATTTCTCTTATAAATTATAAAACATGCCTTGTTTCTCATATTAGACATATATCTAAATCTAATGATATTCTATTAAGGTGTTGACAAAATTACTAACTTTATACTTCGATATGGAATCCATAGGCT
Organism: Omphalea diandra; assembly: GCA_949677035.1. NCBI lineage: Eukaryota > Viridiplantae > Streptophyta > Magnoliopsida > Malpighiales > Euphorbiaceae > Omphalea > Omphalea diandra. The sequence goes on along the minus strand of CATIWR010103832.1, from coordinate 3,408 downwards.
AAGCGATGCCTAACAAAGGATAGTTATCCTTTGAGCATGCTTTATTGAGGTTTATAAAATATATGCATAACCTTCATTTTCTGTTCACTTCCTTTATGAGTACCACATGGGTAAGGCATTTTGGATAATGGACCTTTTAGAGTAATCTTGCCTTTAATAACTTATCCATTACATATGTTATGGCCAATTTCTTATTTAAGGCATGATTCTTCTTCTTTTACTTGATCGACTTAAACCTCATATCAATATTTAGCCCATGATTAATGATGCTAAGATTAATTCCTTGCATATCCTTTAGAGTCCAAATAAATGAACAAAAATTCTTTTCTAATGCTTGACAAAATTCCTTTTTAATTGTCTTAGCTAACAATCTATTTGACTCTTTAATGGACTCAAGGTACTAGTCTAGCTTTTGTTCAGTAGGCTTGAGAGGCTATGGCTAGCACTTGTATAACTTCCTTCAAAACGATTAAGTGTGTTTCTTAGGCTATTTGTTAACCTATTTGCACTACTACCATACCTACTTTGATGGGCTTTACTATTAAGTACCTAATACTGGTATTAATTGTTATGTCATATAACATCGACTAGGTAAGGATGGCATTATATATAAATGGAATGTCTATAATCATGAAAATCACCTAAAATCATGGTTTCAAATCCTTATCTCTATTTTCATACTCAACTTAATAGAACTTACCATTTCTATCTATTTGCCTCAAGATCAACTAGTAATTTATTTACTGGCTTTAACTACCTAATCTCCTAACCTAATGCTTTTTAGACACTTTATGATCATTAGGTTGATACTCGTGTCTTTTTTCTTATAAGTAAACAAATCCTATAATTTTAATTATCCTAGATACCATGACTGCATCTATGTTTATTTTGGTAATTATAATTTTTTATCCTCTAGGGAGAATAATATTGGATAGTATAATTCTCTATCCTCTAACACTGCTTATTCTAGCCATCAAGCATACCTCTTAGATTTATCTTTTCTTTTGTAGAGAGCTTTCATATATAATTTGCTCTACTAACTTTTACATTTACCATAGAGAGAGTTAAGGTATCTTGCCTTCAACTTTCTCTTTCCTTCCAAATGGTCCTTGTCTCTATCTCACTCTTTAAAATCATTTGATTCCCTTGTCCTCATAATTTTTTAAGGCATCAAGTTGAATTAGATACTCTTCTCTTTTGACTGATAATAATCCTCAATGTAATTTAGAACTTAAAAAGATCTAAAAATTTATGGGTCAATCTTAATTCAACCCTAAACCAACTTAAAATGACCCAATTTTTTAACATAATTTAAATTAGGAAAGAATTATAATTTTGAAAATATTTTTGTTTATTTTAAAAATTCAAAGTTATAATGACTTGATCTGACTTAAAACCTGAGAATAACCTAAAATGAATTGAAAATCTACTTCCACTTTGACTCGGTAATCTAATCCAATCTATCTACAATTCAAAAGGGCCTAACTTGAATTTGCTCAAAAAAAATATGACCAAAAAAATACTTGATACGAACCTTTCTTACTTGACCTATATCTACCTTTATTGAATGTCATAGAATTTACTTTGTCTCAGCGGCTAGTTGGGTGCTTAATTAATTTTTTCAATTTTTTTGAAACTATAAGAGTACCTTTACATGGCTTGCATCCAAAGGAGTCAAGAATTAGGACCTTTTATGACTCTATCTATCTAGATCTGAGTATTTATTTTCCTTCCATTTATCCTGCTTCTTACTTTTTTTTTATTTTCATATTATTTTGAGTAGTACGTTTGAACATTTTTCTTATCTCAAATTAGCTACAAACCTTTCACATTGATTCCTTAAAAGTTTTTAATTAGTTAATGTTGAAGGAATTGAATAACCTTTTGGACTTGTAATTTCTCACCATGAACATAATGGCTACTTATAATAAGGTTAACAACCTATATTATAATGAGGTTAAATTATTATATGTACTCTCATAGGCCCTCCCCTTCAGCTTAATGATTTTTAGTAAGTTTAAGAAATTTTTTCAATGCAAGATACTTATCATAGATCGAGACTATAATAAGGCTACCAATTGTGAAAAGAAGAGATAGATGTCTTTACTAATCCATTTACTAGGATTACACTTCATCAAAATGGATAGTCAAGAAGCTTGGCAAAATGCGAATCTCTATAAGGTTCACTGATGCCTTATACTTCTGCAAGTGACTACTTAGGTATATTGTTCCATCATAATAATCCATTACAAGGTCTTAATATTTGAAAACCAATTCCTCATATAGTAATAACTAAGCTAGTGGTAAGGCTCATATCATTCCAATCTATATAATCTTTTTCTTTTTTTTCTTTTTTTTTACTTTCTTAACTTCTTTATTATCTTCATTACCTTATTATTGATCTCCTATTCTTTGAGCAAGTAGTTTAGATGGTAGAGTTTAGCCACTAGCATGCAAAAATGATTTTATAGTAGTGGCTTGGATGTGTTGGGAATGTGGGGTGGGATTAAGCACTGGCTTAAGTGTTTTTTCCCTCGTATGGTATGTTATTTTGGCAAATGCATGCCTAGTATTATTGGGCTGAGTTTGCTTCTTAGATTGGGATTTAGGTTTGGATAATTTTCACTTGGTAAGTGGAATCCTTTTTCTTTTTTAAAGCCTTAACAAATTCATAAAAAAAATAGATGCTAGAGCATAGGTAGCCTAAGAATCATTAATTTGAGGGAGGTGGGTTGTTAGGTTAAAAGTTATAAGGTGTTACTTGGAAGGCTCAGGAACTGTATGGATCCAAGTAAGAAATATATGGTATGGGTATTATGTCAATGGCTACAAAACTTCTACCAAAATAGTAGTGCACTCCTAGGTTAGCCTAAAGCAAATTTGGTCAAGCTGGTTAGGGGCAACATCGTTCGTTACTAAGGAGTCACCATTGTGTGTATTGCTAATGTTAGGGGCCACGTTGGCTTGTGGGTTGAGGGTCAAATACGGGTCTATTATTCAAGTTGCATAAGATAACTTTGTCCGCCAAATGATAAAAGCTCAACTTGGTCTCATGATTAAGGAACCTTTTTACAACATAGAAGATAATGAATGTCTTACTATTGTCTTAATAATACACTCGAATGCTCAATCTAGTTAGGTTTTTAAGAAAAGTGAGGAAATATGAAGTATTTGAGATTGGAGTCTAGCCTTTCCCTTTGTTAATTCCTCTTCTATTTACAAGGATAGTTTGGCAAGGTAGTTAAGATAGAATACTACTTAATCATGCAATCTTATTGGATCTCATAAGATCATATTGTAATCTTTCATAACTAATATATATATATATATATATATATATATATATATATATATATATATATATATATATATATATATATATATATATTGTTTATTTTTATAGAGACA
>CATIWR010103810.1:0-28248 GCA_949677035.1 Omphalea diandra | reverse complement strand
CACTAATGATAAGATCTTTTGGGTGATATTTGGAGAATCTCTAATCCTTGTAAACGTCTTGAACTAGGTTTTCTCCTTACTGCAGTTGAGTTTCCTCAACTTTTTGTGATGACTTGTTATCTTCAAGATCAATCACTAATTATTTTAAAATTGAATCAAGCTCCAACTTCTCAAAGTCCCTTGCAAGATTATCAATAAGAGACTTTTTCCCAAGATCAAGTTTACTAGATTTATCAAATACAATATTCATTGACTCTTTAACAACCATAGAACTTTTGTTGAATACCCTATAGCTTTGCTAGAGGTGGAGTAGCCTAGAAAACTGCCTTCATTTATTTTCAATCAAAATTTCCAAGGTTGTCCTTAGTATTAAGAATATAGCATTTGCGCTAAAAACTCTAAGATATGAAAACTTAGGTTTTCTACCATTCCATAGCTCATAAGAGGTTTTGTTCAAAATAGGTCTTTTGAAAACAGGAATGGCAATATAATAAAAAGTATTGATAGCTTAATTAGGCAAAGAATACTCATTGAGAATGGTTCTAGCCATCTTTACTAATGTCCTATTTTTCCTCTTTACATCACCATTCTATTATAGTGTTCTATGAGTAGACAAATTGTGAGAAATCTTATTCTCTAAATAATAAGTTTTAAAAGATTCATTTTGAAAGTCCTTTCTATGGTCACTTTTAATAGAGGAAATGAAGTAACCTTCATTTTGAACTCTTTTTGCAAAACTTTTGAATGCATCAAAAGTTTCATTCTTATGAGCTAGAAAGGAAACCTAAGTAAATCTAGAGTAATCATTAACTAGGACAAATGCATAATGCTTTCCACATAGACCAGTATTTGTAGTAGTCCTATTAAGTCCATATGGATTAGTTGAAAAGGCCTAGAGATGCTTACAACATTCTTTGCTTTGAAGGAAGTTTGGTATTGCTTCCCCTTTTGGCAAGGTCCATGTGTCTTGTCTTTGGAGAAATTTAGCTTGGGAAGACCTTCTACTAGCTTTCATTTAGATAGATATGCTAGCATGACCAAGTCTTCTATGCCAAAGCCAAGCTTCATTGCTAAGATACATAAGACACTTGAAGGAATGATTAGCCAAATTGTCTAAGTCAATTCAGTAGGTATTGCCTCTCCTTACACCCTTAAAGATTACCTTCTCATCCACCAAAGTGGTAACCTGACATTCTCTAGGGTCAAAGGTGATTTTATTACCTTTGTCATATAATTGACTTACACATAACAAATTATGTTGTAAATCTTCAACTAAAAGAACATTATCAGTAAATGAACAACCATTCTTACCTATTACTCCAATGTCAATTACCCTACCTTTGGCATTATTCCCAAATGTGACATTGCCATCTTCCTTTTCTTTTATGGCTATGAATAGCTTCTTGTTTCATGTCATATGTTTTTAGCATCCACTATCCACATGCTAATCATTATCCTCATTGACGGTTGCTAAACATTCCTATAAAACACAAATAATTTATCTTTATTTAAGCACTCAAGCATACTTGGTTCCTTTAGGGTTAGGCCTAGAAGGATCCTCTAGTTTGAGGTGAGCCTTCCTAACATAGCAAGAAATGTTTAAGTGACCAAACTTCATACAATAATGGCATTGGAGCTTAGACTTGTGAGTCTTTCTCCTATACACAACCTTAATATGAGTAAGAGGCCTTCTCATACTATGATGGTGTATGTGTATACATATGTATGAGTGATTGAGAGTATAAGATAATTTTGTATGTTTGCTAGGGTGAGCATGCTTCTTAGTGTACATGTATGATTGGTTAGCCTTTTTAGGATTAGGCTTTGAGCCTTAAGGTATCTTTCCCTTGTCCTTGGGCATTGGTGGCTTAATGCTACTAGTACTCTTCCTCCCAATTACCTCAATACTAGATGGTTAAAGTGCTAATGCTCTATTGAATGTTGTTAGAAGAGGTGTAGATGAAGAAGAGGCTCCATTGGAGCCTAGACCATGTTTTACTAGGGATTCTTTGAGATACAATTAATTTATCTAAAGCTTCATTCCCTTTGTGAAACTTAGAAATAGAATTGCTAAGCTCAATTACTTCTCCTTTTAAGGAATCACTTTCCTTTCTCAAGGAATTTAGAAAAGAAAAAGACTTAATAAGACTTTAAACTAACTTTTTGGGTTCTTTATTTGAAGTCCTCAATTCACTTACAAGCTCATTTAATGAGTTAAACTCATTTTTCAGTTTTCAACATTTCTTCTTATAAATTTTCAATTGTGATTTATACTTACCACATCTCGAGGTAAGAGCTTTTAAAAGCTCATCATCTGTATCATCGTCATAAGCATCGTTATTATAACTAGAGTGAGGTGAAGAACTTACCTCATTAGAAAAGTATTCTTGTGCCATGGAGCAAAGATTTGCCACTTCCTAATCTTTATCCTCCTCACTAGAGTGGTCATCCTAAGTGGCTTTCAAGATTTTCTTCTTTTCCTTGTCCTCTTTATTCTTTTTTTTTTAGCTTAGGGCAATCATACTTGATATGACCTTGTTTGCCACACTCATAGTAGGTTTACTTCATTTTTCTTTTCCTTTAGGTTAAGAGATGTCTTCTTAAAGTTCATTTTATCCTTCCTTCTCCTTATTAGCACCTTGGTCCTTCTAAAATGCATGGCCAACTCTTTTTCTTCCTTTTCACTATCATCATCATCATTATAGACAACTTCTACTTTTGTCTTTGGTCAAGGAATTAAGGGCAAGGGTCTTCTTTTTTCTTTTATCATTCTTTTCCCCTTGCCATCTTATCTTCTTTATCTCCTCATCTTTTTTTAAGACTAGCTCATAAGTAAGAAGCTTGCCTATAAGGACATCTGTTGGCACATTTCAATTTTTTGGATTTGACTCTTGAATACTGCACACCTTTGCACCCAACTTTTTAAGAGGTCAAGATTTGAGTATTTTTGTTGTTTACCTCATGATTGGTGAGTACTCTTTTGAATTTCTTCATATTCGTGATGATGGACAAGGGTCTATTCATCATACAAGTGATGCTTTCATTGTCTCTCATTTTGTCACATACATCTCTAACCTGCTAGACATCATAAAAGGTGTGCCTTCATGATAATTTTCCAATGCCTTCCAAATTCCATGGGCAGTGAGGCAATGTCGTATTCTTCCAATCTCCTCCATTGATAAAGAGCTAAAAAGAATTGTCATTGCCCATTTATTTCTTCCAGTTGATCTTATATGAGCTTCCATCCATTCCTCCCTTTGGATCAATTCTTCACTTCCATTAACCACCTTAGTAGAAGGCTTCCACTCTTTTGCAATTATATCCCATAAATCTACCACATTGTTGTCTAAATATATGTATTTTATACTTTTAATAAGTATAGTTAGATCCATCAAAGTACAACTTGAGATGGGTATGGATTCCTTCTTATGCCATTTTTCTTTACTCACACAATTAAGGGTTTCAATTAGACCATGCTCTAATAGCAATTGTTGGCAATTGAGCACCAAGAAAGGGTTGAATTAGTGGAAAATTTGAAAATTTAAAGGGAGGTTTTGAGAGATAGAAATAAAATAAATAGAAGAAGAGTTAGAGACACAAGATTTTATAGTGGTTCGAGTGTTAACAAACTCTACATCCACTTCCCAATTATTCTAATTGGGTATTCTACTAACACTAAATGGTTTTTCAAGCTTACACTACACTTTGTGTTTTATGGCTCACACACAACCTTACAACTTGTGTTCCAAGGCTGGCATAAAAACCTCTTAGGTGTTTTTCCAAAGTCTCACACTTAACCTATGCAAGAGTTTTACGACTAGACTAATTCTCAAACCCAAAATAATGGTTTTTAATGCTCACACCCAACAATACCAACTTACATATAAGAATTAAAGGTTGAGAAATAAAATTGCAAGAGTTTGGTTGTATTTAATGTTATTCTCTTGCATTCATGTTTGTTTGGTATAGTATACCATCAAAGAGATAACACGAAAAAAGTAATGTCTAAATCTTCAAGTTATGCTAAGCATATCTTGCATTAAATGCTTGTTAGACTAATTTCATATTCATGACTAGTTATTCATGGCTACTGTTTCACTTCAAACACAACAATTATAGAAATTATGGAGGAGAACCTCATTTGTATCTAACAGCTAGTCTAAATGGCACACTTCCATTGGTCTTCCAAGAAATATATTTGTTATGTTCTTCAAGCCAGAAAAAAGTCGCAGTCACTAAATATTTTTCTATAGGATGCAATTGCCATTATGAATCCTTATGTTTGACAAGGAAATGTAGCTCTATCAAATCACAGTCTCAACCATTATGTCACCCTCATGAATTTTGATAAACTAATGAATTTTTGGGACACTTGACATGCTTTGGTTATGGACTTGATTCCCTCTAGGCAAATCCAAAAGTCAATGTCATAAATCTGGACATGACTTTTACTGCAAATTCATTTGTCATAACTTTTCAAAATCCTTAGTAAGATAGTGGTTGTGATTTTCATCACAAATCCATCTGCCTCATCTTCTTCCATTCTTCTTACATGATGGCAGTTTTGAACACGAATTAAAATATTTTTCATAAAACTTAAGATTTATACTTTCATTCAATTTTCAATGCAAACCTATCTAAAAATATGCAAAAACAACTATTAAAATTATTGTTGGAACACATCAATCTACATTGTCAAGATCAAAAGAGAGTTTGGACTTAGATTAGACTAGCCTAGTCCAGCAAATAAGATTATAAAAAAGTTATCTCAAGCCTTCTAAAAGCACTACTCACACAACTCATAGTTGGGACTCACTCATTATGATTTGGAATCATTAAAACAAAATAGTGGTGAAAGTTGCAATGACTATTTAAGAAGGTGGAAAAAAAAAATGGTTGTTGAGGTCAAAGTAAGGAAAATAGATAGAGAGCAAGTGAATATGATATTAGGCGAGATTTGCCAAATATTGGTACCAGGATTAATGGAATTTTGGTTAGGAGTTTTGAAGACCAAAAGGAGGTAGGATTGTAGGCCAAAGAGCTAGAATCTAATTAGTAAGTATTTAGGAAAAAGAAGTTACAAACCTTAAAGATAAGCGAGAGGGGGGAGCAAAATAACAGAAGGGAACACAATACAGCTTGTAAGGAAATTTATAGACTTGAGGATACTTTTGTCAAAGGCATTTAAGAGGCTTCAAAAGAAAGAAGTGTTGATCTCATTACCACCTAGGCCACCCTAAACCCTTTACCAAGAGGGGTACAATGTAAATGCCTACTGCATTTTTTCACTAATGGACTAGTCACTATATAAATAACTGTTACAAACTAAGGCCTGAGATTTGGGGCCTCATTTATTTAAAGGCCACAATTCTACCAACTCTATGGCAATTTTGTATTAGAGAAAATCCTCTCCAAAATTACTAGAATGTTTTGCCTCCTACTAATAGATTTAGGAGTCCTTAAAAAGGTAGTAATGGTAGCTTTTAAGGAGGTACCACCCATGGACATTATTGTTATGATCATCATTTATGCCATTAATCCATGGGAAAGATTAGACAAGGAAGTAGAGGCACTTAAGAGAAGAAGAAGAGTATTTAGGAGGCTAGTGATGAGGAAAAAATGGAGGTGTATGTTAGTCAGAGTGGAAAGTATCACCCAAATAGGGAGATAAATAAAGAGCCAAGGGTGTAAAAAGAAGCAAAATAACCTCTAGTAAAGAAAAAGAAGGAAAACATAGTCATTAAATAATTAAAGAAGACGTCTACTTAGATCAATATATGGGAATTATTTATCCCCTTTAAAGGAAGCAAGAAAGCCATGGTAAAGGCATTAAAGGCATCCCCAATCAAGACAATGATTTTAGTGAGAAATCCATTAAGAAAAAGTAATCATTACTTACAATGACTTGCCTCCAGAGGAAAGGATCACAACTTAGCACTATTCATCAAGGATGAGGTGAAGGGGAAGTGCATTCCATGCGTTATTGGTAGATGATGGTTTAGAAATAAATATATGTTCCTTAAAGTTACTACTAAAATTCAGGATGTATATGATAGACTTGTAGACTTTGAACATATCATTCATACCTACAATGATCGTAAGAGGCTAGTTGCTAGGATTTTCAACAGTTGGTGAAGATTGAGATAATGAAAGCTATAGTGGAGTTTATGGTGTTTAACATTCCAATGACATTCTCATTGTTGTTAGGAAGACCATGGTACCACCTTTTGAAGGAAATGCCTTACATTCTATACTAAAAGTTAAATATCTCATACAAAGGAAAAGTGCTTATCATTTGTGCTAAAGTTGGGGAAGCAGTATCAATATTAAGCATTGTTGTACCATATCTTTAAGGCTTTTAGGTTGTCACCGTCACAAAAAATTATGTGACTCTTAGGGTGGCTAACATTATATAAAGAATGAATTTTGTCCTGAGAAAAGGGCGTTATAGAAATTCTCAGGTGTATCTGAGTTTCCAAACATCCCCACTCAAATAGCAAGGAATGGACTGGGTTATTGAGAGTGTTGTGATAAGCTTAAAGTTAGAGATCCCTCAGTAAAGGAAGGAGAAACAATGATAGCGAAGGAAGAAGAAATTTAGTCAAAGGAAGAACCACTCAATAACTTTGTGGAAATCTTTTTTAAGTAGGTACATATTACTGAGGTAAAGTTTAGATATTGAGAAAATCAAAAGACATTTGAGGAAGAGAATCAAAAGAGCAAGATGGAAAGAAAATAAACTTTATATTTTAAGTAAGAAGTGAAAGAAGAAGATGAAGAAGAATAAGAAAGAAAATACATTTTTTTTACTCTATAAGGTTTGTGTGATGGCTAACCATGGGAGCAAAAGAAGGAAATTCCTAAACTGAGCAAAGGCCACATGACTATCAAGAGCAGGAGTCAAATAAACTAGGTAGCATTACAAAAAGGAGATATGCATGGATTAATCTAGCCAATATTAAAGAAATAACTACAAACTCTTTTAAAACTATATAAGATAGGGTTCTAAAATGGCAACCATTAAAGCAGACAGGGACAAAAGAATATGGCTTCAAAATAATAATTCTATAGATAAACTTTATGAACATTAAGTTGGGTAATAATAAGATGAAATAGGAGTTTGAAAGGGTTATGAAGGCCATAGTTAGTACTAAAGTGGTGTACAAGGCAAATACCGAACAACAAGCTAATTGTGACTTAAGGCCTCTCTAAAATAGACCAAAAAAGAGATTGAAAAGGAAGAAGGAAAAAAAGAGTAGCCTAGTATTGAAAAGACCCTTGACATTCCCTTAGAAGAATCCCTATTTAAGGATAACCCCATATTCATTTCCAAGTTTAAAGCAATGAGGGATGAGTTTGCCTACTTATGTGATGTCTTTCCTGATGGTACTATGCATGACATACATCATTGCATGAGCATATTTAACATTAATTTTATGCATACCACTGCTTTTAATCTTGGCATGCAAGAAAATCACCAAATTTCGTTAATTTTTTAAAACGTCACACTAAAAAAATGAAGGAAGTTTAAGTAACTACTAAGAAAATATTAGTGAGTCTTGGCATGGACATAAGAGCATATGCCAAGGGTTGAAAAATAGATTCTGAGCACAAAATTCCTACCTACTAGCATATGAGGACAATAAAGGAAAACCTCATATGGATGCAGTTAAAATAGGCTTAGTTAATGAAAGAAAAGGTAGCTAAGTAGTTGAAAGCCATGGTTGGCCAATATATTGCCAATGCCTAAAAACGATGGTCAAGTAAAGATCCGCAATGACTACAAGGACTTGAATAAGGCCTGCCCAAATGATGATATCCTACTACACTATATTGATATGTTGGTTGATAACACTACCACTTACGTCATTTATTCATTCATGGATGGTTTTTCAGGCTACAATCAAATTCTTATAGCTATCATGGATAAGGTAAAGACTGCTTGCATCACCAAATAGAGTACTTGTTATTGTCATTTGACTTAAAGAACTCTAAAGTGATTTACCAGTAAATGGGAACCATATTATTCCATGATTTGATATAAAAGAAGGTGGAAGTAATTGTTGATGACATGATGGTGAAGTCAGAGACACGAGAAGGACATTTTTAGGCATTAGAAAAGTTATTGCAAAAGGTTAATTAGTATAATCTTATACTCAACTAGAAGAAATGTGAATTTGGTGTCCCTTCTAACAAATAGCTAAGACATGTGATGAGTGAAAAGGGGATTAAGTAGACCCATACAAGGTCAAAGTCATCTAGGATATGCAAACACCTAAGACGAAAAGAAATTCATGGATTCTAAAGATGTATCCAGTACATTAGCAAGTTCATAGACAAGCTTACCCCATTAGGCGAACCCATTTTCAAGCTCATAAGGAAAGATTGGATAGTGGCGTGGAGCAATCAGTGTTATAAGGATTTTAAAGAGAAAAAGGAATGTTTGACCAACCCACCATTATTAAGACCACCAAAGCCATGAAAGTTGTTAATTTTATACATGATGATAAAGGACAAATCTATGTGAGCCATATTGGCATATAAATGATAAAGGAAATGAACATAATGTATACTATCTAAGTAAGAAATTTCTTCCCTATAAAGAAAAGCAGAATTAGGTAGAGAAGACATTTGGATAATGGTCTAGGCCATAAAAAAATTATGACATTATTTTTAGTCTTATTCAATAGAGGCAGTCTTTAAATTGGATTAGATTAAGTACTTATATAAAACTCTTTCCTTAGCAAGGAAGTTGGCGAAATGATTGATACTTCTCACTGAGTTTGATATTAAGTATGTAATTAAAAAGGTGATTATGGGAAGGGCAATCGTTGAGCACTTGGCATAACAAACAATTATAAAGGAAGAATAAAAACCTTTCATTCCTTGATAAAAGCCTGGGGGCACTAAAACCTAAAGGGTGGAGGATGTACTTTTGATGGTGCAATAAATAAAAAGAAAGAGGGGGTAAGAGTGATTCTTATCTCACTTAAAGGAGAGTTATTGGCCATGGCTAATAAGCTTGAGTTTGGAGTGACCAACAATATGGCAGAATATGAGGCATGCACTTTTATGTTAGAGTCATTGGTTCAAATGGGGGTTAGAATAGTAAAAGTATTTAAAGCATGATTTGTTAATGAATAACAAAAGAATGGGAGCTAAAAGAAAAATGGTTACATACTTAGAGTACCTGAAGATGTTGACTCAAAATTTTCAAAGGATTGTATTCCAATACATCGCATAGGAAGAGAATATGATTGCATATGTTTTAGCCACTATAGTTTCTATTTTGGATGAAATAAGGAAAATGCAAATGAAACCCCCTACTCACCCTCAAATCAAGGATACTATGCTATGCAAATGAAAAGGTGATAAAGTATTAGTGGATAATCGATTATGGTATTACAATATGTAGAGCTACTTAAAAGATGATTCATTCCTCAAAGGGGCAAGTAGAAAGGGTATGGATATCATTATAAGGCTAGCTTCATAATTCATTGCTTATGATGATACACTATATAAACAAATGCCAAATGTGGTTCATTTGATGTGCCTAATAGAAGAAGAAGCTAGTAAGTAATGAGAGAAGTGCATATAGGGGTTTGTGGCCCACACATGAGCGAGATAACCTTAGCTAAAAAAAAATGAGAAGGGGAGTGTTATTAGACTACTGTGAAGTAAGATTGTATCAAAATCATGAAAGGATGTCATAACTGTTAGGTTTACAAAAGTCTTAACCAATTATTATTGGTAGAATTGTGAAAATTAACCTCACCTTAGCCATTCGCTACATAGATTATTGATGTTATTTGGAAAGTAAAGCTAGTATGTGTTAAAGGCCACAGGTTCATTATAATGGTAATCAACTATTTGTTAAAGTGGTTAAAAGCTGAGTCCTTCAAAAATGTTGGACTAGTTATTGAAACTTAAGTCAAGACTCTCTTTTGATCCTGACAATATAGATTGAAAGATTCTAATATCAATTTTAAGTGTTGTTCTTACATATATGAAGATAAAATCTCATTGGGAGTTGATCATAAGTGATTAGAAGCAAAAAACTCAACGGATGAAAATATGCCTTTGAAATTAGCGATTGCAAATTTTGAAGTGGCCCTAAATTTAAAAAAAAAAGTGTTGTTGAGTTTCAAAAGTCACGACCGTAAATTTATGAAACAATATCACCATGTTAGAGCGATGACTTCACTATGACAATTGCGTCCAAAAAGGAAAATAGCAACAACGAATTTAAAGTAGTAACTGTGAATTTTAAGATCTGTTAGAAAGATCCAACGACTAGTCTTTAAAGAGACTAATGGTTTCATGCCATGTAGACTAGCTGTTAGACAATGTTCAAAAATAGTGATTGCAAATTTTGTCTCGACTGCAAATTTCATCTAATGAGCATTTAATACAATATATGCCTAGCACAACTTAGAGATTTAGGCATAGTTTTTTCATAACATCTCGTTGGTGGTTATTGCCTATAAATACATCACCAAATGGACTTGAATGCAAAAGGAAAAACCATTGATTGTGCAAAAACTCTTGCAAAGTTCATTCTCAACTTTAACTTTTTATTTCTTTGTATATAGTTTGGTGTGAGCTTTAAACACCTTGGCATAGGTTTGAGAGTGAGTCCTTGTATAGAAAATTCTTGTTTAGGTTTAAGAGTTAGGCTAGTTATAAAACTCTTGTGTAGGTTTGAGTGTTAACCTTGGGAAAACACTTGTAAGGTTTGGTGTGACCCTAAAACACTAGGTTGAGTGTGAACCTTGGAAAAATACTTGTAAGGTTTGGTGTGAGCCTAAACACTAAGTTGAGTGTGAGTTTGTAAAACACTAGTGATTGAGTAAAACACTAGTGATTGAGTGAAACACTTAATTGATGAATTAGGGAGTGGATGTAGGGTTGGTTAATACCCGAACCACTATAAAACTCTTGTGTTCATTTTTTTCCTACTATTTCTCTAATCTTTCATTTTTGTGAGCTTCCTCCAAAATCAAAAGTTCAAATCTGCCATCAATTCAATCTCTTATTCTTAGTGCACTAGGGTTAACAAAAAAAAAAGGGTCAAAACAAATAGCCAAATTTATAGAAAAGAACCTTTTATATTACTACGGTATGTCTTACCACATTGTGATAGATAATGGTGTGTACTTTTAGGCTAAGATCAAGACAATTCCAAAGAAGTATGGAGTGGTGCACCTAAATCCTCATCTTACAGACCACAAGCAAATGGATCTATAGAGGCAGCTAAAAAGAACATTAAGAACATCCTGACTAAAATGATCAAAACCTATAATGATTAGTAGGAGAAGCTACCCTTTACATTATTAGGGTACCGCACCGAAGCTAGGATGCCAATGGGCATGTCACCTTATTATTTGGTATATCGACAAATGTAATATTATTGGTGAAAGGGAAAATGAAGCCGCTTCATATGATAATTCAAAAAAAGGTCTTTAATTATCAATAGGTGAGAAATAGTTACGATTAGTTGTCTCTATTAGATGAGAAAAGATTAAAGACCTTATACCACATACAATTCTATAAGAAGAGAATGGTATACACTCTCAATAAAAGGGTCAAGCTAAACATGATAAAAGTGGGAGATTTATTGTTCAAAGTAATAAAACTCAAGCTCTAGATCTCATGGGGAAGTTCAAGTGAAATAGGAAAGGTCCCTATATGGTCAAGCTAATATACTCAGATGGAGGGGTAAAGTTGTAAAACTTAGATAGGAATGAGTTCTTTGAGCTAGGAAACTTGGATCAATTAAAGAAATATTTCATAAGAGGTGAAAGAAAAAATAAGTAAGCCCGTAAAGCTAAAAACCCAATAGGGTGGCCTAAGTAGAAGTTAGGGTAAAAGAGAAAAATTAAAAATTAAAATTAAAATAAAAGGTGAGAGAGAATGACTAGCCAACAAATGAGTTTAATAATAAGGTAAGATAATGGACAATAAGAGAACAGTAGGGCAACCATCGGGGACGAAGGACAAAGAAGAAGAGAGTTTGTGTAAGAAGATTGGCAAAATGATGGAATGTTTTAGTATGTTGTTATTAAAAGTAGAAAGCATTCATAGACTTAATTTATAATATGAAAAATAGAATGACTCATGGCAAGTATAATAGTGAGGGACAATATGCCATCATAATGTAAATAAAATTTATCAAACATTCTTTAAGCTATATGAAATATAAGAAATTTTTCTCCATATGAGCATTATATTCCTAGCTTTTCTAAGATCTTAACATCTTATGGATGCTTCGCACAACCATGCCTCAAGATCAACATCGTATGAAGTAGAAGCCCAAGTAGGGGAGAATGGTTAACTCGGTGATTGGTCCACATGGCGTCTACCTTATCCAAAAAATGTTGTATGAGTGGTACAACTATAAAAGGAGGAAGGAAACCCAAGGCATCTTGTGAAGCTCCAAACTATTGGTAGACATGAGAAGGGTCATAAAAAGTGTGAGATTTTAAAGCGGGGATGATCACACACCTTCCATAAGTCCTTAAGATAACTTTAGTCAATCTCTAACATGTGCAAGTATCGTGACAAATACTTAAGACAACCATTCAGTCCATTTAGCCTTAAAAGAAGTAGGTCTCGACATACAATAATTCAAATGGTACTATGGGAAGTATCACATTTACATCCATAGTAGGAACCTTTAGCAACCTTAGCCTCATTGTAACCAAAACTAACAAAATGAAAAAAAATAAAAAAAGAAAAAAAAAAGTAAAAAAAAGCTCATTAGGTGGAAAACCTAATAGGACAATCTATTAAGAGTGAGCAACTAGCTGGATTGAAAGCCTGTAAGGGAAATCCAAGTAAAAGTTAGGATAAAATAAAAATTAAAAGAAAATAATAAAAAGCAAAATAAAAGATATGATAATACTAAAAAAACACAGGAAAAGCATACCTAAAAACATAAAGGGCTCCTTAAGAAAGACTCATTGATGCTTAAGGCGACCATGTCTAATCCCATTATAGTCTCACCAAGGATCATAGACAATGGGGTCTTACCTAACTTGATCTCCTCTGTGAGTTGAAGGGCGTGGAAGTCAATCTCACCATCATCGTTGTGAAGCAAGTACTCACCATCAAGATGCTCAACAAATGAGATCCTAGGTGGCTCTAACACTAGTTTTGTAGGGATACAAAGAGAATAAAGGAGAGAGCATACTTTATTCTCCCCCAAGGTATATAAAAACACCTTATCCTTATCAATGAGCTCTATCTTTTTTGTAGATAGTCAAAGCAAGAAAGTGTAAACTTATCCTAACTAGCAATAAGGTAATCTAAAATGGTGCCAAACTCCTAGAATAATATGCATATTTTAGTATCCCTAAAAAGAAAAGAATGAGTAGATAGGTCCTAAAAATTGCATGTTGCCTAAAGAAATACCTAATTAAGTTTGGTGGATGAAAGATAATGAAGAGCCTTAAAGCTTGCCCAAGTAAGATGGGACTAATTGAAGGCAAAAAGATACTTTAGAATTTATTTAAATATGGTTGCAAAGTGAAACACAACTACGATAATTATTTAAATCGAGGTGAAAGGGGATAAAAAGAAAGAGAGAAGGTGAATAGTGTTTGACAATTATGAACATCAGAGTTATCTATATAGACCTAATAAGCTATCTACATGAACAACATCTTATCTATATTGATAACTTGCTAGTCTATGCAGACTAATGAGGAATAGGGTAGCAGCATGGTACATTATCTCATAAGGTTTAATTCGAAAGCAATTTCGATAAGGTGCAAATGGAGAGATGAGTAGTAAAATCACATCATCAGTTTAGATGCACATAAAATGGAAGGAAAATATATCATCTATCACAAAATTAGGGCACTAGGTCCTAAACATCCAAAGTAAATAGAAATAAAAGGGGCAAATAGTGCCTAAATACTATTTAAATCATCCAAACTGTGCAAATATCTCCATCAATATTGTAAAAAAGGAAATAACTATAAGAATGAAAAATAACTACAAGCAGCAACATCATAGTCTTCCTCCTCTATACTAGCCTAAAGGTTAGCAAGCTCAGTTCACACCTTCCTAAGTTCCTAATCTCCTCGTAAAAGATAGAAACAAACAAAGGGTTATGGTTGCTAGGACATACATACATAAACATGCATATACATGCATACATTTAATAACATTGTGTTTACCTACAGCTCGCAAAGGTGTTAGGTATAGGCCCTTTTTAGTTTTGCAATCAAGACCACCAAGTGTTCAGCCTATATATGAGAGTTTTACATATATACATTATTACTATAATAATGAATAAATAATAAATTAATGATAAAAGCAAAAATGAGTTAAGGAAACTCATATGGGTAGTAATAAGAGTTGCAAAAGTGTGAGCTTTAGTGCCATCAATGTAACATTGATATAGGCATGATAAGACTCTATCATGCTACTCGATAAAGGGTTTAGCTCTTCTACCTTTATCAGCTCTAGTCCCACTAGTTACAAAATATAAGTCCTCTTATAGTTCTATTATGTAGCTAGCTCAAATGACACCTGCTCTGACCTCACTATAGTACTTTGAGCTCTTCCCCTTAGCACTATCCTAATATGGGCCTTCTGTTATTGAAAGGTTCAAAGGTGCATGAGTAGCATAAGAATCACAATTGTGAGAGAATAATTTATCTAGTTTTGGTATCTTATAGTGCTTGACACAACAGGTTGGCCTATTAAGGCATAATTGAGATCATTGTCCTTTAATTTTGCACCCTATAACATATATATGGGAGGCTCTTAGGGCATCAGTGCACATGTTAGGCCCCTTCTTCTATAGGGGCACCCACTCTTAGAGTTACCATACCATATGGAAGGGCCCACAAAAAACTAACACTCATAGGAGTGCCTTTCAACCTTAACCAACTCTTTACTCCACGTGTCTAGAGGCCTCCTCTAATTGAGCCCAAGCTAAAAGAATGAACAAAAAAAAAAATACACTATAATTGTCTTAGTTATCACAAATATTATAAGAACTAATTAAATTATTTTATGTGCATTAAAAATGTACCTGATCCCATCACAGCTCATTCAGGTAAGTCCACCCGATAGTCACTGCCTTCTTTTGATTCTCTCACTACTTGAATGCTAGAAGCAAGGATAGTAGAACACTATATTCTAAAGAGGGTTGCCACCCTCTATCAAGTCTAACTCCATCGCTAGGTCTACTCAAGAAAATTATCAAAAAATATAAAAAATAAATAAATAATGAAAATAAAATAATAAATACAAATAATACGTATCTCTAGTACCCACCAAGTGCTAATCAAGTATGATAAACCATGACAATACATGTCCAAGAACTTGTAAAACCATACCATAACAGTAGACCCATAATCACAATATCTCACCAACTGTAGATCCTTCAGTGCTAATAGTAGGCAAATCTCTATTGTGTCCCTTAAGGTAGAGAAAAAAGTCCCTATCAAGCTATGCAAAAAAAAAAAACTACATGCCACCTGCTCCACCACCTTCTCTAAACTATCATTGATAGCCTTTAAAGCATTAGATAAGATGCTCGATTGAATAAAGACATTCTTCCCTTTCAAATCAGGGAGAAATCTAAGCATGCTTTGGATGTAGTCCCACTGTAATACCTTAATGTAAAAACTAACATCAGTAGGAAGAGGCAAGCCCAAGCACTATATACCTATCATGCAGGTGAAATCCTTACGGCTAAATGTGATCTCCCAAAGCTAAGGTAAGTGGAAACTATGCCTCATATCCATCTATTTATTTATATAGCACTACATAGTGGAGTTGTCGCTCCTAATAGCCTTATTAGGAAGAAGAGTGAGAGAGGGTAAGAGACTAGTCAAGGCAATCCAACCAAACACTTGTTGCAGTAATCGCCAAACTAGGTGGCGACAAACCTACTGCCCTTATAAAGCCGGTGTCGCTCTAAAGGACAACAAGAATCACATAAAAGGCATAAATAACAATGATTTAGAGAAAAAAGAATATGCATAATAAAAAGCATAAGCCAAAAGCTCAACACTAACATGATTGCAAATGCAAGATTGAATAATTTTAAAGAATCACATAATATCGCAAAATGTTCCAAATGTTTTATAAGCTAGATTTATTCTTTTAAACTAATCTAAATGTTCACATGCAATTACTTGGAATCAGAAATAAATTGACAATTATAAATAGATAAAATATCACAATGTTGAACAAATTTTCAAGAGCTATAAGCATTATAAAAGCCTATAAATATGAATTATATGAACTTAATTTACTTTTAAAACTAACTTAATTTTTGCATATAGGTATAAGAATAAAAATAATGCACAATAATGAAGTAATAATCATTTAAACACAAAATATTTTATGATTGGCCAAATTCTTAAGAACTACAGGCATCTAAAAAATATAAAGGTATGTGTCCCATAAACTAAGTCAATTCCTTAACACCAACCTAAGTGTTCACATAGAGATATAAAGAATAAGGAAAATTATTAGTGTAGAAAAATTAAAAAATAAAAATAAAAATAAAGTAAAAGTTATAGAGCAAAGCCAAGAGGGCCTATCATACTAGAAGTAGCATCAAATAGATGCGATGGGGATTGTAGATGAGAGGACTAAAAGCTTTTGGCCTAAGACCTTTTAGGAAGGCCTTAGGGTGCACACATTACAAATGGGAGGCTAATGTGAATCCTCAAAGGAACATTAGAGCAACAAGCTCATCATAAGAGGAATAATCATCCTCAGGGAAGTAAAGGGTGCCATCATGGAAATCAAGTACAGGGGCATTGTTATGGGCCATAACATTAAGAAGTAAAGAGAAAAACCACCTAAAAAGATAAAAGACTTTGAAGGAAAGCAAGAGAGATAAAAGGACAAAAGTTAGTATAAAGGTTTAAAATAACATGTTTTGGCTACCAAAGGGATACATAGCCTTAGATTGCCAATACAGACATCCAAATTGTCTACACCTTTACATTCTAAAAATGTTTTCATTTTGTTACCCTTTTACATTTTTGATTAATTATTTATACAGATCACTTGGGCAAAAAAGAAGAGAAAAGAAGGAAAAGAAAAAAAAAGAAAGAAAAAAGGAAAGGAGAGGAATAAAAAAATGAAAAAAAATAAGAAGAAAAAAGGAAAATAAAAATAGATAAGAGGGAAAAGAAAAAGCACTTGGGGGAACAACTAGCAAAATTGAGAAATATCTGCAAGTTTAAGACATGAATAACATCCAAATTTGAAGAAAATCACTAAAAAAGGAAGCAGTAGAAGGCCAAAAAAATAAATTGAAAATGTTAGGGAAGAGTTAAAGAGATTTGTTTGAAGTACAAGATTTATAAGGATGCCAAGGGTTAATAGCCAAAATATAAAGTCAAAGAAGCATAATTTGAGCACAAATACATCTTATTGCTTATAAGAGGTCTGCTAGAGAACAAATTCATTCCCAATACCTATTAGTTGTCCTCCCACATGGCTAACTTAACCCTTTCACTCCTTTAAGGTAATAGTAGTGAAGTTAATGCATTTTAGGAATGATTCATTGCCTAAGTACCCTAATTGTAATGTTTATTATCCAATTCTTGAAAGTTTTGTTAATATTATTTTGGTATTTTGGTCATTCATATATCCTAGCTTTGATACTAGCCTCTTCATGGATAAGAATGTTATTTCCTTTACTTTTAGCACATTTAAATCATTTAGGATATATTAGGAAAGAATTCTAGCATCCCTTATATTTTTCTCAAATGTATCCATACCAACATTTGCATTTTTCCTCCATTATGTACTTTATTGATGCAAGTGTATGCCATTAATTATGTTGTGATCTATTACATGTTTTATGTGTTTGATGGTATATTTGGATAGTAGAATGGGACTCTAATTGATTTCAAATAAGGTAAATGCCTATAAAGACAATAGGGTAAATGGTTTAGGATTCTAAGAGGTAAGGTGAAGGTAGTATGGTTCCTTTTAGTTGCTTAGATTAGTTAAGTTTAGAGGCCATGTTGTCTTATTTTTATCCATGCTTTGAGGGCTAACTTGTGCTTATGTTTATAGGTTAAAAAGGATAATCATTGCATATTTTATGATCATTTACTTAATTGCATGATTACCCCTTTATTATGTTCATATGTGTATCCCCCTTCCCATGGTGATTGCTTATGATGATTGATTATTATGAATGGATGAATAACTTCTAGATGAATGTTTATGACTACCTAAAATGAACTAAGTAATCAATAAGGCTAAAATACTAAATGTGAATAAAAGATATCCAAACGTCAAACCCTAAAGTCCTATTAGTTTAAGGGTGCCTAACCTCTTCCTCATATCATACCAATTCTTGAATCTAATCTTTAACGGGGTGAAGATGGGTTAAGCATTCTAGTTGACATATTAGGCTAAAAACCCATCCTTACTCAAAATTTTGTTCCAACCAAAGTTGGGTGGTGACTCTAATCAAGTGTTAGGGATGGTACCAAAGTACTATCCCATTTAAGCCCCCTGTAGCCATTCGATTTCAAATAAGGGGTTTCAATCCATGTAAAACCCTCTTAAGGATCCCTAATGATCTCAAAACATGACATAAAATAGAATTATACCAATGTTAACCCTGTGCTCTCGACCTTTAATGGTTGATAAAAGGTTAGAAGTTGCAAATGAGGTTTCACTTGTTTGAGCACAACCACAAAATTAAGGTGCTCACAACACCATTCATCTATGATACCAGTAATAGTAATGCTTTAAGAACTGATAGAGATAGACCACTAAGGCAAACTATTTATCAAAGTGACCCACAAGATATAGGTCCTCTAAGGTGGGTAGTAAGGAAATCTTCACCATGTCTTTAAGCATCAAGAATAAAATGTTGTAAAGGCTATATAAGAGTAAACAATAAGCCACCTAATCTACCACCTCATTGAGATTGTAATCAATCACCTTCGAAGCCCTAATGATGATGATTAATTGTATAAAGGAATTTTCCCTCCTTAGTACGAGGATGAACCCTAACAAGCTCTTGATTCAATCTTTCTAAAGGGTCCTAACATATGCCCTAGTATTGATGTGAAAGGCAATTCAGAGTAGTGAATCCTATACATACGTGTGAAATTGACAAACGTGAACATCACCTCATTTATTGATGATACATGAAAGTAATATATGGTGTCCATCAAGTGCTCTGTAAGGCAATGCATGGAAATGTTATCGCTCCTTCGTGCATAGGCTATAAGGAGATTAAAGAACGAAAATAGTCTTATCAGTGCAATATGATCGTTCATATGTTCAAGAAGCCTCTAGAACTAAGAGGTGACTAAGACTACAAATTTATCGATCTTAGTAAATGTTGTATCACCTTAAAAAGCAATAAATAGTATAAAATAAGTAAACAAGCTAGCAAATAAAGACAACCATAGTAAAGTAGCAAGTCAAGTTGAAAAGGCAATCATAATGGAAAAATCACAAATAAATAGTCGTGGTAGTTTAGCCATATAACCAAAGGTCAACATCATATGTAAAGTAGAAAACCTATAAGGTCATAAGAAATTATCAAAGTCTAAAAGATTAAACATATTTAGCATAATAAATAATAAGTATGTGCCTTAAAAGCTAAAGGGTTGAGCATTAACCTAAATAATTATATAAATGAGCTAAAAGCTAAGAAATAATAATAAATAAGGAAGAAAAGACTAAACTTGTCAAAAGTAGCACTAAATAAATAAGAGGGATGGTTATACACCAAAGGAATCAATAATTCTAGCTCTAGACCTTTTAAGAAGGTCTTTAGATGGACATGCTCCAAAGTGGAGGCTAAAGCGAATCCATGACCAATAATCAAGATTTCTAGCAATTAAGGTTGCTAGCTCATCAATAAGGCAAATTCTACGGGTAGCATTAGTAGCATTAGTAACACTTAGAATAGGGGAAGCATCATGCTTCATTGTA
The DNA here is from genome assembly GCA_949677035.1 of Omphalea diandra. Taxonomy (NCBI): domain Eukaryota; kingdom Viridiplantae; phylum Streptophyta; class Magnoliopsida; order Malpighiales; family Euphorbiaceae; genus Omphalea; species Omphalea diandra. The sequence continues at coordinate 8,298 of CATIWR010103810.1, read as the reverse complement.
ACAAAATCTTTAAGGAGAGTGCTTAAAAGTATAGAGAGAATTGAGAGGAAAAAGACAAAAGGAAAGTGAAAAAAATGAGAGCAATATGGAGAATGAGACAAAATAGGCCAACCAAGATATATATAGCTAAAGGTTGTTTATACAAACAACTACCTTATCTATACAGGCAACTGAAGGGCCCCTGTATATTTTCAAATTTATCTATAGTACCCTTTTGTGTCCTCCTATTAATTATCTATATAGGCAACTTATTGTTTATATAGACAACCATGACTATAAAAAAAAAAGAAGGAAAATGGGAAGAGAAAAGAAAATAGAAGAGAAAGAAAAGGAATGGAAAAGAATAAGAAAAAAGAGAAAGTGAAAGGGAAAACTATTGAGGAAAATTAAAAGAAAACCAAAAGAGGATGAAAGAAAATAGAGGAAAAGTCAAGAAAATGTTAAGATGCAAAGAAATATGTTATAAGATAATACTAAGAGAAACCAAGAGAAATGCCTAAGGATAATATAGAAAGAAACTCAAGGATATGCTAAGAGAGATCCTAGAAGGCAATACTAAGAAAAATCAATGGAGATTCTTGAAGAAAATTTTGAGAAAAACCTAATGAGATGCCAAAAGGTAAAAACAAGAGATACTAAGAGATAGGCTTAAGGGCAATACCAAAAGAGACCTATAAAGATGCCAATAGGAAATAGTAAGAAAACTAAAAGAGGTGTTTGAGGACAATACCAAGAGACACCTAAAGGGATACCAAAAGGAAATAATAAAAGAACCAAAAGAGATGCCAAAGGGCAAAATCAAGAGAAACCAAGAGAGATGTTATAAGGCAAAACCATGAGAAACACATCAAAATCTTAAGAATAGATTAAAAAAGGTAAATGCCACATTAGTACCTATAAGAGAGCTGTTAGGGTACAAATGCAACCGTAGTATCTACAAGAGAGTTGTTAAGAACCCCAATACCTATTAAAGAGTTGTTAGAAGAAAAACATAACCTTTGTACCTACTAGAGAGCTATTAGAAGACAAATGCAGCCTTAGTACCCAATAGAGAGCTACCAAGAGCCTTAGTGCATTAGAAAGTTATTGGAATACAAGTGCCTTCTTGATACTTGCTAAAGAGCTGCTAATAGCTCTAGTACTTGCTAAAGAGTTATTAAAAGATAAAATGTAACCCTAGTACTTGCTAGAGAGCTATTAAGTGTCTTAATACCCACTAAAGGACTTTTAAGAGGATGACCCATTCTAGCAACTACTAGAGCATGAATCCCACCACGGTACCTACTAAAGAGCTATAAAAAGCCTTTACACCTACTAGAAGAGCTGATAAGGGAATCATATCCTTGCATTCCTTTCTCTAGTATTTACATTTATGTTGAATGCTTTGATGTACCTTATGTAATAAACATATTTATTAAAATGTCTTTTTAGTCTTATAAAGTAAAGGCAAATTATGAGCATTAGACTTTGGATTATTGGGATGTAAGCCTAATGATGAGAACTTTGTTGAACTTGCCTTCAAAAGGATCAATAAAATAATCATGAAGAAAAAGGGGAAAATCTTGGACAAAGCTTGAACCAAACTTACTTTTCAAACACCTCAGCTTAAAAGCTAAATTCTAAAATTTCATAAGTTGTCTATATAACAAGCTTAGATTGTTATGTCTAAACATCCAACCTAGATGGTTGTACAAAACCCACTAAATACTAAATATCATGAAGCTTTTGGAACAACGGCCTAAATAGCCTAATTGGTTGTATAACTAAGTAATTATTTTTATATAAAACTTTAAAATCCTAAGTAGTCCATGAAGAGAAAGGAAAAGAGGAGAATAGGGTGCAATCTATGATGTGTAGCATAGGTGCACTCTTTTTTCTCCATAAATATGCCATTTGTTGAGGGGTGAAGGGGATTAATTTTTGCATTAAGGAATTGCTGCCAAATTAAAAACCTATAACTATAAACATACACCTATTTACAAAAAACTCTTTAGTTACTCACTCACTCTTAAGGTTTAAGGTGAAAGACCAAACTAATCATTCCTTTGTATTGGGATTTTTGCATTTATAAAAAGAATCACATCACTTAAAGTGCCTTTAAGTGCCATAAGCTAACCCCCAGGTCATTTTGGGCCACTTTTCCCTTTATTCTTTCTCTTCTCTTATTATCTTCTTCTTTATAGGTTTCTACCAGTAGTATACTCAAAGGTACAAAAATTTGTATGGTCTATATAGACTACTAACACTGCTAATGGGCATTATTCACAATATTGTGATTTTCTCTTCTTTCTTTAATTTTTAATCTTTTTCTTTACATTTGGAGCCTAGATATGAATGTGATGAGGCATATTGTAATAGCTAATGACCTTTACCTATCACTATTAATCATATTGTATGATCAAATATTATTTTTAAGAAGACTATTATTCTTTATTATCACTCTTTTAATCCCTTTTATACATATGGTTGAATGGAAATTCAAGAAGCTAAGATGCCAATGACCCCTAGATTCTTTCAGTTTTCTTATTGTTTGACATATTTTGTTTTGTTCTTTTGTTATTTCCATGAACACATTCCTTGAATGTAGTTAGTGGGTCATTCTCATGGTTAAACTAACTCTCTCTCTCTCTCCATCTCTTTAGTATGGGTTGTAAAAAGTTGTCAGGTAATAGACACTTATGACCCCTATTGAACCACTACATATTCTTTATACTTAGCTCATTTGACTTGATTTGTTACCATGCATACATTCACTCACTAAGGTATACATCCTAACCTTTTCCATTGCTAGGATTGCATCCTACCCTTGTCCTTAATACATATTTAAAGGGTTGCATGAGTGACATTTTGACACTAAGGACCTCATGAATCCTTATATTTTGACTATGATTGTTGTATGTCTTGTTCACTTTATTTTCCAACACACACACAAACACTATATGGTATTATGTATACTATAGACGCATTGCATGCTCTTTTATGGAACATTTGATCATATTTTGATATTAGGGTAGTTTGTTTTGACATGCATATCATACATTATTCTTTCTTGTATGATGGGTATCTAATGATGAGTACCTATTGTATCCCTAAATAGGGTAAATATGGTATTATCTTTTAATGTTAAGTTACCATGATTATATGTACTAACTTATGCCTTCATTTACAAGTTATTAGGGTCAATATTTGCATATTATATTTTTATTTATGTAATTGTTTGAAACCCCTCATTTAATCATATAACCCTCAATCCCATGGTAAATGGTTGTAGATATTATGTTTGATGTAGATTACGAAAGGATGTGAGATACATGATTAAGGTCATTGTAATATGGACTACGTAATTGATGAGGACAAAACTTATAAATATGAACCGTAGATTTTTCAATGATCGGATCCCAAAGTCTAGGCAACTTAGGGGTGGACCTTTTTCCTAAATCATACCTAATTCTATAACTTGATCTTTAATGGAGTGAAGATGGGATGGGAGTTCTAGTTAACCTATTTGGACCATAGCCTATCCTCACTCAGAATTTTATCTCGACCAAAGTTGGGCGGTAACTCTAATCAAGTATATAGAGTTTTACCAAAGTATTACCCCTCTAGGCTCCTTGTTGGCCACTTGACCCTTCATGAGCTTTTACATATCGAAAGGCCTATCTTTAAATGCCTTATTAATATGATCATATGCCATTAGTCAAGGTTATACCAAAGGATAACCCTATTGAACCTTTATGCTCTAAGTCTTGTTTCGATGATCACAAACTCACAGTTGAGTCTTTTATGAGATGGAAGTGGTGTGAATGCAAACTTTACCCTACTCAACCAACCTAATAAATCTTTTCATCCTATTAATGATCCTAGTTATACCAAAATTTGTTCATCTAGAAACTTACATACAACAAGCATCTTAGTTTCAAAAGCAAAAAAATTCTCACCTTTTTCATCATTGAGAATGGGAAAGGGAGTATTATACTTTGAACATAAGTTTCTTGGACCCTTTTGGTGTTGTTTTCATCTTCAGTTTGATTATAAAGTCTTAAAGAGATATTGAGAGGATTAAAGTTATGTGAGTGTGATGGTGGTGCTTGTGGAAGATTAAAAAAAAACAAAGAAATAACTTAAAGAATGGAGGAAGACTTGATGCATAAAAGACTCCAAAGTGAGGTCAAACTTTGAATAAATGTTTGAGTGGATGTGTGAATGAAATTATTGAGGAAAAAAGGGCTCTTTATAGAGTAAGAAAACTCATTTTTTATTGGGACTTATTTGAAATTCCAATTAGTTCAAAATTCCCCAAAAAACTTCCCCAAGGTCATAAATCTTGAGACTATTATAGCCTATCACATGTGCCACTGGCACAATAGTTTAGGTTCCACCCAGAGCATCCTTAAGTTGCGCTTTATGACTCTAAGTCACAGTTAATAACTCTGTTACTCAGCCTTTCATCAGGCTAGTTGCGATAGCCCCTAACTCTGATTGTTTAGAATTTTGACCAATTTTGTACTTCCATTAAAAAATTACTTCAAACGTGTTCTAAGCACATGAACAATGCAAAAATCCATTTAGGACTACTATAATGAAAATTCCATCTCAAATCAAATCTAAACATTAAATCAACATCAATAAACATCAAAAACTCAAAATTAACATGATCAAACTTCAAATTAAACGTATCTAACTTCAAATTTAAAGCAAATAGATTAAAATTTAAAAGAAAGTTCAAAGTTATAGGATCTAAAAACTAACACCTATAGGATTAATTTAAGATCACCAAATCTTTTCTTTAATATTTTCTAGGCCTTTCCTTTCCCTTTTTGGCTTTAAGTGGTCTTCTCTTCCTCTCTTTGATGTGAATGTCTCAAGTTTCTTCTCTTCTCCTTCCTCATCATTGTTTGAAGAGTCTTCCACCTCAATCTTTATTATAATTCCTTTTTCCTTGCATTCCATAACTACTATTTCCTTAAGAGTGACTGGAATTTCATTTTCCTTAAGCAAACCTTAATGGCAAGCATAGAATGCAATGGCTTGCTCTAGAGTAAGGGGGTCAATTGATGGAGGTGGAAATTTAGGCATAGGCATTTTTAGAATTAGTGGTGGTAGAGATTGGTATTGCTCCTCCTTAATCTTAAGTTGTGAAAGGTCCAGTTATTTTATTTCAATTCTTGCTCTAAATGAAAACTACAACAAAAGTATAACTTTTGCTCTATTTATAAGCAATGGTACTCTTTTAATCCTAATTGTTATGGATTTCTAAAGTCTCTAGAAGCTTCTACACACCTAGTCTACACAAAAGGCTACTAACTTCATTTTAATTACAACATGGAAATCAATTATGGACAACTTTGGCAAATATTAACAACATTTTTAATGCAAAAATTTGGGCAAGAAATAACTAAAACACAATGTGTACATCAATCAAAATGGTTACCACCCTTTTTAACAATTCTCTTTAAATTAGTAGCTTTGGCATCCTTATTTCTTTCATCTTTTCGATAGCAAACATATCAAAAGATGAAGAACTTTATTCAATACTTTAACTATAACTAACTAAGCAAATAAAAGCCCATAAAATTATAAGAAAAAGTAAAAACTTGGGTTTCCTCCTCATAATGCTATTTTAAGGTCTTATAACTTGACCCTTCTCTTTTTTATTCTAGTGTAGTAGTGAAGTAAAGGACTTCTTCAATTTTCTTTGGCTTTATCACATAGTAAGGGTTGAGACATTGTCTATTCACCTTGAAAACTTCTCCTTTTTATATTTTTAATGTCAACCATTCAGGAAAATAAGCTTTCATCATCATAAAAGGCCTCAACCATCTAGGCTTCAATTTGCTTAGAAATAACTTCAAATAAGAGTTAAAAGATCAACACTTATTGCCCTTTCTTAAGAATTGCATTACATAATATACTTATCATGCCATTTTTTCATCTTCTCTTTGTAGGTCATTACATTTTCATATGCATCCAAACTTCACTCGATTATTCTTTTCTCTATTTTCCTTTCTTATCATCAAACTTATCTATTTTCCAACACCTTTCTTCCATAATTGGTATCTTTTTGGCCTTGTACACTTCAAACTCTATGTTTTCATCTCATATTCTCAAAGTTTGCTTTCCTAGCTCGACATCGACAAGAGCTGTATGTATGTTTAGGAATGATCTCCCAAGAATAAGTGGTATCTCATGATCTTCTTTAAAGTTTAACACATAAAATCTATTAGAAAGACGAATTTGTCCATCTTTAAAAGAATATCTTCAATAATCCTTGTATGATATTTAACAGGTCTAGATGCTAATTACAATGATATTCGTGTTTCCTTAATCTTTCTTATGTTAATTCCTTTAAAAGTGATAAAGGCATCAAATTAATATTAGATCCAATATCATAAAGATATTTATTAAATTCTAATTCACTAATTTCATAAGGTATAGTAAAACTCCCCAAATTCATTACTTTTTGAGGAGCTTGTTTTGTAAAATAGCACTAAATTCTTTCATGATTTCAATACTTCATACTTCTTATGCCTCTTCTTTTAAAAATAATGTAACATCACTATCCACATTCATTGGCATTATCACATGAACATATTTATTACATAAATGATTTGAAATCCCACGTGAACATATGTATTGGATAAATGATCACTTAGACATGTGAGTTGTATAAGCATGATGATGACACAAGCATCATAACATTTAAGACACTTAAACATATATGTAATGTTTATAAAGTTGCATACCAAATTATCTTATGTTATGTGCATATTATAGCATCATAAATAATGGTGTTTTAGAGTTTATTAAAAGTATAGGGAGCATATGGGGATTAGGAGATGGATGGATGTGATGAAGGAGTGAAGAAGAGGGACTAAAAGAGGAAAGTGAACTTCTAACCAATTTAAATGAAACATCATGATTTTGTCTTGTTACAATAGGTTTACAAGTGGAATTTTTCAGCCTTTAGGATCAGAATAGAGAGGTTAAATGTAAGGGGTAGTAGAAGAAAGAGAGGGCTAAGGAAGAAAGAAATAAAGGAAGAAGAAGAAGAAGGAGAAGGATAGGGAGAAGAGTGAGCTGCCTAGGAAGGATTCCTAAGCTTTTTCTGGTTTTGGAAAATAGGTAAGTTAATTTATCCTCTTTCCACATAAAATTACCCCTCATTACATGTTAATCATGGTTAGTGAGAATTATGCAATATTTAAGATAGAGCTCATGTATGGAAGTTGAAATTGAAGAGAAGCAAGAGTTGATTGTGTTGGTTTTATTGTTAAAGAATAATTTTTTACCCACAATTTCATAACCCTAAAAGAGGAATTAGGGAAAGTGTGAAATATGAAAGTTATAGCTTTATTTCACATACAAATGCATGTGAAACATTTTTGCTTGATTTTGTATGTGTGTAGAGATATGGCTCCTTCATTAGGGCTGGTTCACAACCAACCGAAACCACCTCAGCCTTTCTATTTTCTTATATTTTGATGGCCTTATGTTCTGATTTTGACAAAGTAAAAAATATGAAATTTGTAGGGTTATTTCCTATATAATTACTTGTAAAGCAGTTTTGATTGATTTTGTTGTGTGCAAGAAGATATGGCTCATTGATTGTGACTGACCCTGTAACTATATGAAATCTCACTTGCATTTTAATTCTATTTTCCAAGAATTTGGTGGCCATAGATTCAGAATCTGGTGATATTCCAAACTTAAAAGTTGTATAATTATGTATTACCTACATTCTTGTAAAACATTTTGCCAAATTTAGCATGGTTGTTGAGATATTGCCCCTTCATCATGACTCATTGTCGCTGTGTTGAAAACCTGCCCACCCTGAGATTGGTCATTTGTTTTAGTGACTTTATAGACTGAATTAGACAAAGAGTAAAACACAAAAAATGTTCCTTTCTGTGTTTTTCAATTTCTTATAAATCTTTTTTTGCAATTTGATTGGTACAATTTGAGATATACCCAAGAATGTAAGACCTACTTAGACTAAGATGACATTTAAATAGGGCAAAATTAAAAAAATTCACCACATTTTCTATCTATTTTATATTGACCTACAGTTTTAATATCTTATATCACTATGCGTCAATTTTATTTGAAAAAGCAAAGGAATGAAGTCATTTGGATAAGTATATCTAGACTTATTACTATGAGAGTGTAGCAAGTTCAGGCTGCATATAAGGAAACTATACATAAACATTGGGTCCACTTGCATGGATCATGCCATAATTGCATACCAACCATTCATAATCATTTTGACATACTTATAACCATGTATGTATCAAATGTTAG